>CM041776.1:123206259-123412379 GCA_023374045.1 Limonium bicolor | reverse complement strand
AACCGGTTAAATTACATGGTAAATAACATCATAAAGGGTGGAAGAATGTGAGAAAATTAGCCTACTTATGAACCTGAGATTGAAGTATAACACCTTCGTATTAAGAGATAACCATTTTACAGCACGGTATGACAACCGCCAAACACCGAAATTAGAGAAATCCCAGTGTGTTTACACCAAGAAGGGATTGAATATAAGATAAGATGTTAGAGTAAATGAGTAAGTAGTTGCGCCATCAATGGGCAACATGGTAAAGGCCAACTACCACGGTGGTAGTGGTCGTGAGTACAATATTTATATAAGGGGATTAAGTCATGGTGCGCGGTAAAGCGACCGTTATGTATGAGCCGTCAAATATTGACACTGAGGCAATTAGATTTATGAGTTAAGACCAATATAAGTAAGGAAATAAGATGGTAGACGAACTTTGCATTGATGCCAGTAGTCTGGACCTGGTTAGGTAAGATTTCATAGGAAGCACACTACCCATTCCTTAGGAACTGGAAGTGCATTCCTAGTAGAACAAATAGGAGAAAGAAGATAAGAGGCTCTATGGAAAGAGACCTCAGTCACTAAGAGACCGAATCAGTACGGGATACAGAAAGAACTAGAGCATACAATACCCAAGAACATAGTAAATGGATTTTCCTTGATTAAGTTCAAGAAGAACAATAAGTGTTATTATGGAACGATGAAAGAGGAGATCGACAACAGAATACTTCATAGTTAGCAATGGTTAAACGTGTGACGGACACTACGAGTTTACTAAAACGAGATGTGGGACGATTGCACCCCACGGGGGCTTGCAGGCCTGACAGGCTCATGTATGAGTTAGTCGGGTAAGTAGTAATGTACCAGTAAGGTACCCCATGCATGTAGATGAGTGGTGTAAGGAACACGGGAAGTAGTCGACTCCATACCACGACCAACGACGCAAGATCAGACAAGAGCAGCTACTGCCACAAACAGTTGAAGAAAAGGAATTCAGTTGAACCAACAACACAAAGGAACCAGAGAACAAATAATTAAAAACTATGAAGTGCGAGAAGCACGGATTGTTAAGTACAGACATTGGACATGTCTTAAGATGTAATAGATTAAACTGTAAAGCGCATTAAGCACTAAACGGTAGTTTCAGGTTAAGAATCATCCTCAGACCAAAGGTCAGATGGAAAGAACGATTTAGACACTTGAGAAAACACTAAGAATACAATGTTAGATCTCTAGGGAGACTGGATAGGTGAGTTACAACTCATTAAGGCCGTGTATATGTAAAGATAACACGTGTCCACCGAGAGACCAATATTCCTAAACTGTAAGGAGGCAGAAGGATATACAATACTATAAAAGGATAAGAGAGGCAAACTAAGCCTAAGATTATCAGAGTCCTGCAGCGGAAGCTAGCAGACCGGTAACTTAAAAGAGGTTTCACATACCTGATGAACGCGGAAAGGGAATGATATACCACACATCTTCCAATGGAACAAATATAAGACTTAGCAACTGAATGCTTTAGTACCTTTGAGATAAGACCAAACTAAGTTAAGAATATGGTATAAGTACCGTTAAGAACCCTCGATACAGAGACTAAGTCATTAGCATAGTTATGACCCTCTGATCGAATTATAAGTGAGATAGATGACATGGAAGCTAGAATGCTTGGTGAGAATTAGACATCTTGAACCTATGTTCAAGAATGATATAGTGTTGATTACGTGGGCGTAATCCATTTTAAGGGGGGGGGGGATAGAGCAAAAACCGCTTAGCGTATGTTTGTGTACAGAGTACATAAACTACAGTGTGCATAGCACAAAAGAATTTGAGAATATGTTTTACATAAACATTTTGAGATAAATCATGGTTATTGCACACAGAAGAAGTGAATACCATACATATTAAGTACCTATCTTGTTAACTCCGGTGTGAGTACAAGTTAAGAGAATTAAGGAAGAGGATTAAGGAGACTTAAGGAATATATGAGATATGGGTCGGTATGAAACTACATGTAAGATAAGAATAAGATAACACTATGAGATATTATTAGATATGAGTATGAGGAAGAAAATAGTAATGCTATGAAGTATAAGATGGTAAGAGTTGGTATGACTGATATAGAACTTAGTAGGAATTTAAGTCCTGAGGCAAGTATTAAGAGATGAATTGGGAATGTTTAATGGACTAAGTCCACACCTTGGAGATGTATTGATTATGATTAGAAGAACTAAAAGATAGAAAATTGGAAATGAGTGAATTATTTGATGTTTGAAAATGACGTGGGAGGTGGAACTTGATTTTCTAGGGATCAAGGGAAACCGAGCACAAATTGGGGTGGAAGGATAGTCCAACACTGATGCTGATCACATCAGGGTTGGATGATTCCTGAAACTCCCTACCAGTGGTCACAATTAAATCACGCTAAGGATAGAGGCATTAGGATAAAACGAAATTGGAGTTGATTGTATTTTCAAATAGAGGGAATTATTCCTCACTTGACCTCGTAAAAAGGATTTCCTTTTTACTGAGTCTCGCCCATGAAGTCGAGGACGCATGAGCCTTTGTCTTCGGACCGGTGACATGGGGAGAATAGAGTTGTTTTGTATTCTGGCCCATGGTGGCATGGACGAATGTGCCTTTGACTATGGACCGGTGACATGGGAGAATACGATGAAAATTATGTGATTGTTTTAATCATCAAAGGGAACAAAGGGAATTTTGAGTGTTATACATGCTTAAGCATGTTGTGTGATATTTGAGAATAAGCATATGACGGACCTAAGGGGTCAATAAGTTTAAGAATGTACAAGTGTGATCTATATGATCTATGGAATGAGGTAAGATATGTATTCTGATAAGATAAGATGCATGGGAACTTTGGGGACAAAGTTCTTTTAAGGGGGGTAGATTGAAATACCCCAAACCTAAGTATGCTAAGTAAACATCAATTTATGATGTAGTAAGGCTAAAATATGCCTTAGAAAGATTGGTAGACAATTTAAACCAAGGAAAACACAAGAAAACGCCATAAGGGCAATTAAGGCAAAAATGTGCTCTAAGCTTGGAGTGACTTTGATTAGCACCCAAATACCATTATAAGACTTTATTAACATGCTAATGGACATGTTAAATCAATTATCAAAGAAAACCAAGCTCAAAAACAAGCTTAAACACAAAATGTGCTTTAAGACTCCTTAAAGCACCTTTTTGAGAAATTGTCTTAGAAATGGGTTTTGAGTGGCTAAATGCCCATGATTACACCTTAATCAACATGTGTACTAATTAGTATCACATTAGGAAGTCTAAATCAATGGGAAACCAAAACTTTCACAAATATGTGCACTAATTTATGAATAGTGCCAAATAGTGACTAGTTTAGTCTTTAGTCAACTTAGTTTAGTTAATTGGTCAACATAGGCCAAAATACCCTTATTTTACAAGGGGGCCCGATTTTTGAGAGTGGTGAGTCACCACATGAGTCATCCAACTTAAGAAAAGAAGAGGGAAATAAGAAAAGTTACTATTTGCATTATTAAACAAAATATCTTCTTATAAGCTACCTTTCATCTTCTCTCTCTTCATTTCTCTTCTTCCCAACGGTTCCTCCTGCTCCTCTCTTCTTCATTAACGTGAGAGCAGCCACCATTGATGCCTCACCTTGTTTTGCCCACCAAACACTCATTTTAGCTCCAAATCAAAAAGTGAGCATAGATTATTCTTAGTTGGAGCAAGACCTACCTTTATCTCTTTTCAAATCCTTCAAAGCTCCATTTCGGTGCCAAGAGAAAACTCCATTGATGGAGGAAAATCAAGTTTGAAGAGTGCATTAGCTTCTCCATTCTCTTAAGGTAAAGAATATGTAAGAAAACTAGGTTTCCACCATTCTTCTCCATTACCGAAAATTTATACTCATGGGGCTTCATTTTTATGCCTTTTTCTAGCTTGTTTTCTATTCTCCAAGGGCTAGAGGAGGTCGTTCTTGCTTCATTATGAAATCCATTCCAAATTCAAAGGTAAACATATTCATTTTAAGACCTTAAAACACATTTTTAACCTAAGATTGGATTCCATGAGTTTAGGCATGATGCTTAGTACTCATTAGATTATTTGAATGTGAATTAGAACATTGGCAAGGGAGATTTTGTTGGTGGCTGAGATTCATTCAAGAAAAGCCCTAAGGAGGAAGTTAAGATAAGCTTGGAAAACAAGGTAAATTGCTTACCTAATGGTGGTTTAAGACTTTAAGGGATGAGATTTAGATAAGTACTAATGTAGCTTAAGGCTTACATTATGTAATGGGTTAAATAACCTAGGAAAAAGAATTTAAGCAAGCTTGTGAACTTGTGACTAAGGAGCCAATGGGAATGAATTAGTAAGATAAGCTTAAGGTGAATTATGAGAACACTTATATTGCTATGGGAGCATTGTTGTGTGTATTTGCAGGTTGAAAGCTCTTATTGTGGGAAATTCAGTGTTTCAGTTTAAGTCATTTAAGGGCCTAAGAGCCATGTCATTTAAGAGCCTTAGTGCTATGCAATTTAAGATTATTGCACTATATTGAGTTTATTATGAATGAGTTGATTCGGGTGAGAATTATTATGAGAAAAAGGTTTGATGTGTGTGAGATGATTGTATGAGAAAAACCATGCATTTGGGCATGATAATATACTAAGAGGAGCTATGGCAAAATTTGAGTGGAAATGAGTTAACAAAGTTGTTCTCGAGGTTTAGAATGGCCTAGAGTTGTCTAGGAGGAGTTAGAGGTTAGGAGGGTGTAAATTGTGTGCTAAGATTGTGTACTAAGGGTTAGAGTGTTCATGATTGTATTAAGGGTTAAAAACTAAACGTTGGGTGTAGTAATATACTAAGGAAGCCATGTCAAATTTGGAGAGGAAACTAAGTGTTTAAGGTGTTCTAAGGAGATTTTTATGACTAAGGATGTTCTAGTGATCATTAAGGGTTGTTTTGGTGAAAATGGATAAACCATGGAGTTATTGAGTACTAGGAAGACCTAGGGATGTCTAAGAGGGAGTAGGGGTTATAATGGTGAGTTTTATGCACCAAAACCATGGTTAAGGAAGCTAGGAAACTTGTACAAAGTTTGAAGGAAAAATAAGGTATGATGACTTATAAGGATGTAAGCATGTGCTAGATTATATAAAGCTTTAAGAAGTTTGAGTAAGCAAATGGGTATGCATAATGATGCTTGAGGAGTAGTTAAGATGGTTGTGAAGAAACATAATGATTAGTTGAGGTCTTAGGCAAAAGTCACAAGAGGGAAGTGTAAGGAATCAAGTGTTAAGTGTAAGAATTTTGTAAAAATTGAGTGTCAAGTTTGGTGATGTTTGAGGAAGGTTTAGTGCATGTTTTTAGGTGTTTAAACATGTAGGAAACATGTGGAAAGATTGTGGAATGAGTGGGAAAAGATTGGGGTGAATTTGGAGTTCAAAATGAGGAGAAAAGCACTTTGGAAAATAGGTTATGCTGTGGACCGCCCCTAGGGACCGCCCCTGTGGGGAGGTCCAGGCGAATTCCGCAAGAAAATAGCTTCTGGTTGGGACCGCCCCTGAGAGGCGGTCCAGTGCAGAGAATTTTTTTTTTTGTTTTTGGCTTCTAATGATGGGGATTGAATGGTAATGGTTTTAGGTGATGTTTAGGCCTTGTTTGGTGACATGTAAAGGCCTTAAGAGGTGTAAACAAGTATGAGGTGTAATGAGAAGTGATTAACTTATATGATTAGGTTTAAATTGTAATGACTTAGTGGTCCAACATTAGAGGAGTGATGATGATTGGAAGGATAAGCATATAAGGACTTAAGAGATTACGGTAAATAAAATGGTATTAAGTGTTTAAGGTTAAGTTGGTAAGAATTTAAGAGGAGCAAGATGGAGATTGGTATGTAATGATAATATAAGGTTGTTTAAGACATGTTTGGTGAGTGACAAGGATAATTAAGTGGGTGAATAGGTATAAGGAATGAGGAGAAGTGATTCACTTACGATTAAGTTTATAAGAACTTAAGTGGTATTTAGTTGGAAATCATTAGTGATTAAGTAAGCTAGGTTAATTAAAAGTAATTAACCACAAAATTCGATGAATGTTTTAGGACTTGGGAATTTGGACTCCGGAGGAGAGTAAGCAACCGAAATTCGGCTTGTGTGCTATTTCTTTTTGTGTGCTCACTAAACAAGATAAAGCATGCAACCGGAACATTATGTTTATTGTATTGTTGTGTGATGTTTTGAAAACTAACACAACTTACTGTGAGAACCTACTAACTAACGTTAGTAAGGAATCGAGTGAGACTAAGGAACACTCCCTAATATTAGTTTGTTATAAACCGAAAGAGGTTAACCAACAAACATTGTCTTGAGACTTCTACTAACTGGTACTTGGGGGGAGTGAGGAACCCGGGACTGACTCCGGTCATGCATGCTAAGGAAAAAGGGGTCGGTATCTAAAGCAGATCCGACTTCCAATTAAGGACTTGTCTTCGGACTTGTTGCCTAGGGTCGGTTGCCGGATCAGCTACATTGGACATCCAGTCCAAGGTAGGAGGCATTAAGATGGTGCGGTAGGATCACCTAAATCCTAAATTATAAGATAAGTTGTTTATTCAACCAATGGAGTTAATAGCTCATTGGCTAGGGTCACCTTTGACCCGACAAAAATAAACATTGAGATAAGATACAATCATTTCTATCTAAAGAGTGGTTGTATTCTAAGGTTAAGATAAGGTTTGAGATAAGTTGCAACCATTTCTATTTAAAGGATGGTTTGTATTCTAAGATTGAGATAAGCTACATCCATTTCTATTTAAAGAATGGTTTGTTTTCTAAGGCTAAGGTAAGGACTAAGATTGAGATAAGATAAGGTTGGACTGAGATTAAGAGGTAACATAACCTAATGAGTTAAATAACTAACTCACTAATTAAGGGAACGCATTTAAGTCGTTCATTGTGATTGAACTTTGTTTGTTCATATTTGGATTGTTGTTTATTGCACTTTCTATTATGTTGTGCATCTAATAAACCTCCATGCTATCGACAATTAGTCGTCGTAGCCACGTTAGCTTGGGGGCCATGAGAGGATCGTACCAGCATTCTTGCTGACCCCCTTTGGGGGCTGTTTTTACTACACAGGTGAACGTCAGGAGGCGGCCGTCACGAGAGTAAGATGGGGTACACGTGTTACGGGTTAAGTGTGGCCTACGAGTTGTGCATGTACACTCGTATGGCATTTTGAGTTAGTAAGATGTATAGGATGTGAGGGGATTGTAAGAATGATATGTATTTGGTTAAAGACTTGTAGTACTAATGTTCGGTATATTCTGTTAGTCAGACCGTGGCAGGTCCTGGAATGTAATTGATCCGCTGCTACGTTTGTATTTAAGGTGATAAGTTCGCGATAACCACGATTGGATTGAGACGGGTGTTACAAAAGGATAGCTACGTATTTAATGGCTAGTTTTATTAAGTTATGTGGCTAAATTGTAAATTTTGGAATTATAGTGTATTATATAGTATTGCCGAGAGTTTAAGGAGTTTATTGGCATAGTAAGATATAATCGAGGTAAGAATTAAATTATGAATTTTGGTGAATTTAAACAAGTGTTTAAGTGTTTAAAATAACACTTTATAAAGTTTGGGGCTATTTTGTAATTTCTAGAAAATATGGTGTATACCGAGATTATATATGATTTCTGGGTATATTAAAGTATTAATAATGAAATTTGGCTTTGGTCAAAGTGTTGACCAAAAACTTTGGGTTAAAATGATTTATGACATAAAATATTAAGTTTATAAAAGTTTTGGGGTGAATATGTAATCTATAGAAGTTTACATATAAAACCGAAATGGATAAGGGGCGAAATCATAATTTATGGAAATATATGGGTTATTCGGTATTTAAAGAAATTAAAGAATTAATTTAAAACTATAGTTTATGAGTTAATATGTAACTTATATAAAGTTTTTGGGTAAATTGTAAATATAAGAAAGTATGTGTTGAAACCGAAATATATGTGGTTATATGGTAATTTATGAAAGTTGTAGTTGTTCATTTATAATTACCGAAATTATAAGGTTTGTTTTGTGATTTAAGAAGAAGTAAAACTAAGTAATATGGTATATTAGTATAATGTAAAGTTTATAAATAATGGTGGTTATAATAAAAATAACCAAATTATATTAATATGTAGACTAAGTGAAAACAATTATGAGCTATAAGTAATGGAATAACATAAACCATGAAATGAGAGTTCATTATCAATGTAGTTGTTACATAAAATAACGAACTGTTAAACTACCTCGACCACTGTTAAATAACAGGGAGAAATAAAGAACATACGGGGTGTTAGTATACTACGGTATTAGTTATGTATTAACATTACTGTAATAGTTAACACTAGTTGTATCAATGTTAACCGGTATTTGCATGTAATTATAACAGCGTTACGGGAGAAATTATTGAGCGTGAATTGTCAAGCTAGCAGTTTCACGGTGAACGGTATGTTAATTGTGTGGTCTGAATGTCCTAAGGATTTCCTGAGGTCCAGACGTTGTGTGTTTAATTGTTAAGAGCGATATCTGTGATTTTGTATATTGTCTTGTATACTGTATTGCTCGACACCATTGCGTTTTATTTTGCGCGAACGTCTTATGACTGGAAGTTTATACATCTAAACTCAAACAAGACTAGGTGACCTTTAGGTATTACGAGAACCTAACTGATGGTCAACTTTATAGTCTTGACTCAAGGATTGGATTTATATCACTGACTAAAGGGCTAACTTATAAAGAGAGGAATCCAGCTAGTTTCGACTATCTGGTTGCGCATCGTGATCACTACGAGGGACTACTAACAAGAGTCACTCAAGGGAATCCATTATCCACATTCGATGATGGCAGAGGGCACTACTGTTGGTGCACAGGTTTCACCGAATTGGTCGCCTTTAAGGAAATAAATTATCCAGGGCCATAAGGTCAGCTGGCAACGGTTTCCATTGGAACCCAGGGGACTACTGTCCATTAATAAGTTATTAAGGGTTGTCCTACATTGACGCCTGAGGTGGATATAATTGGAAGGTATAAGTGATTGGTTAAAAGGATGAGGGCCATGTGGCCAACTAAAAAGTACATTAATTAATACGCTATCTTGTTGGTTACTGTTATTGATTATTGGTTATTGATTATTTGGTTGTTGCTTACTATTATGTGGTGACATTGTTAGGTGAACTATGTGTGTTTATTTAAACATTCACAATTGTTATTATTATTGTAAACCGGCATAGCATGTAATGAATCTTAATATCAAGATGGCTAAATGACTTAAGGAATCCAAATGATTTAGGACTACATTTAGCATACCAGCATACGTTTGCTGAGCCCTTCAATGGGCAAAACATTTCAGGTTACTGATTGAAGACACAGCGGAGTGCGGGACACGGGGTAGCTGATGGTTTCTCATAAAACACTTTAGTTTTATTATGTCTGTATATGGAGTTTGTAGTATTTGGTTTAGTTGCTCAGTTTGGATTTGGATTGTAAGTTTAAGAGTACTCAGTATCTGTTCATCACAACGGTGGAGTGTTGAAGTTGATGGATGAAGTAAGGTTGCCTTGTTACTCACATGGGTGGGAGGGTGGGACCGTTAGATAGTTTTATTTTCTGCTGCGAATTATATTCTGTTATGCTACAACTTTCGATATTATTACAGGATTAGGATTAGGGGTGTTACATTACAATACATACCAAGTTCTACTAAGTTTCAAATCTCAAGGTACAAGTGTACTACATACTTAACCAACAAGTGTGTATGCATATAAATCGCCCAAAATATAATAACAACCCAAAAGGTATACCAAAAGATTCTACCACATTTACACACCGAATGGGTCCCATCGACGATCAAGTACATGAAATGGTTATGCCTCAACGGGCTTAGCACAACTTGTAGAGTATGGAAACATGTAACCCGAGTGGTACCAGGCTACACACGACTAATTGTCTAGTGAACATGCGGTTCATTTATTAAACAATATAATTTAGTGCAGTAACACACATCATGGTAGCATGTAATAACAATCACATAATCATCAATACAATAAAACAAGAGTATGACTTCAATTATGATAAGTCAGTCTCTGTTCATTCCAAACCGTGAGATTATATTTAGAACTCTTACGCGACCTCAACTTGTAAAATTCCCTTTAGATCCTCACAATGGAATCATCTCATCCAAGTCGAACAACTTATATGGGTATGTATGAACCTTGCTAGATGAGTATCAAATTATCAAATGACAACCATCACTGTGACGCATGTTCAAACCACGTCTGGTAGCAGTGAGCTGAAGGACGATCGGAGCCAATCTCATACTCAAGGCAACAATGTTTAACCACGCCTGGTAGCCCTATACTGATGGGCGATCGAAGTCAATCACTAACTCAAGGGGACCCTGTCCGAAGAAAATGCCTAACGGGAATGGATCTAATATAGAATCCGATCTCCAACACATATGCGCACGACTGAAACCATCCCGGACTCATCTCTTCACAAGTACTCCAGGCTCGTTAGAAGTATATTGGACTGTATGTCCTACTTCTAGTGAGTTAGTTCGACTATCCCAATTAGGGATGTCGACATGTATTGAAGGGAATTAGTAAATCCTCGTACATTTGGCGTTAGATAGTTACTTAAACCTCTAAGTTTTATCCATTTTCTATTTATCGCAAGTGTATTTATGTCTACTATAATGTTATTAGTAGCACACCACATAAGGCAAGGTTAGGATTACCAATAACAACAACAATACAATAACCCGTTTTCCATGCAATTATCTTAAGGTCATTTCAAACCGCAGTTAGCATACAAGCTGAGATAAACTCGATAACACGCAGGGTACAACAAACCATACCACACACTGGGGAAGAAGCTCGGCTAACCCCCGACTGTCATCTCGATTATCGTCCCGACTATCCCAATCCTATAATTAGATTAACCGATAGTGTTAATTATTATAACACTCGGTACAACGGTTTCTCGTATTATGTTTTCTCTCATATACATTTCTCCCTTCTTTATTAAATGTCCCAGTTATATTAGTTCTCAAACCAATGTCATACTTATATATACTATCCTTTAGTGTAATGTTTATAGTCCAAATATATACACTATAATCATTATATTTTATGTTTTATTTATCCAAATGCCACATAACAATCTTACTATTCTCATGATGTTTTTAGTATTCACTGTAACACCCCAACTCAATCCAATTGTGGTCTCGCAACTTAACAATATATATATACACATGTCACAGCGGAATTCTTTACAATCCAGGACCTTGCCACGGTCTGACTACAGAATATACCGAACATTAGTCTAACAACCTTAACCATCTACATAACCTTCTTACAATCCTCCCACAACCTATACATTTTACTAACTCAATTGCCATACGAGTGTACAGGCACAACTCGTAGGTCATACTTAAACCTTACACTTGTACTCCTTCTTACTCTCGCGACGGCCGCCTCCTGATGTTCACCTGTGTAGTAAAAAGAAGCCCCCGAGGGGGTCAGCACGAATGCTGGTACGATCCTCTCATGGCCCCCAAGCTAACGTGGCTACGACGACTAATTGTCGATAGCATGGAGGTTGATTAGATGCACAACATAATAGAAAGTGCAGTAAACAACAACTCAGATATGAACAATCAAGTTCACACACAATGAACGACTTAAATGCGTTCCCTTAATTAGAGAGTTAGTTATTTAACTCCTTAAGTAATGTTCCCTCTTAATCTTAGTCCATCCTTATCTTACCTCAATCTGATTCTTATCTTAATCTTAGAAACAACCATCCTTTAATAAGGAGTGGATGTAGCTTATCTTAATCTTAATCTCAATAATACAAATCATCCTTTAAAAGGAATGATTGTAACTTAACTTAATCTTACCTTAATCTTAATCTCAATCTCAATCTAATCTCAGTATACAAACCTTTCCTGGAAGGGATTGGTTGTATCTAATTCGAACCTGGGATTTAGGTGATCCCACCGCACCATCTTAATGCCACCTACTCTGGACGGGAGTCCAGCGTAGCTGAGCCGGCAACCGCCCTAGGCAACAAGTCCGAAGACAAGTTCCTTAAGCGGAGGTCGAATCTACTATAGATAACGACCCCCTTTCCTTAGCATGCATGACCGGAGATCGGTCCCGGTTTCCTCACTCAAGTTCCAGTTAGTAGTCTCAAGACCCTGTTTGTTGGTTAACCTCTTTCGGTTCATATCGTCCCTCATTAGGGGGCGTTCCTTAGTCTCACTCAATTCCTTACTAAGCATTGGTTAGTAAGTTCTCACGGTATGTTGTGTTAGTTTTCAAACATCACACAACAATACAATATATATAATATGTTCCGGTTGCATGCTTTATCTTGTTTAGTGAGCACACAAAACAAATAGCACACAAGCCGAGGGACACCTCGTTAGCAAGCAGGTCACAAGAAGAAACAACTGTACCGTTCACCGTCGATCGTTGGTTGTTTAACTCTTCGGGTCCCAATTCACAAACCTAAAACATTCATTCAGTTTTAGGTTGTTAATCACTTAACTTAATATGACTTACTTAGCTTGTTTAACTTACTTAATTCCTTAATGATCCCCACCTAACACCTCTTAGGTCTTACACTTAATCTTACAAACTTAATCTTAAACTTTCAAGTTTATACTTAACTTAGCTTAATCTCTTAAGTTCTTAGGGTCTCAATCATTACACCCTACCAAAGGCATACCTTATTACCCATTGCCATTCTTAGAATTCAAAATTTCTTTTTTTTTTTTGTTTTTAAGCTCGACCGGACTTACCGACCGGACTTGCCAAGTCCGGTCCATTCCAGTACCCTTTTACCGTTGGAAAATTCACTCCGACCGGACTTACATGTCCGGTCCCATGTCCGGTCGATTCCAGAGACTTATTACCGTACAAAATTTCATGCCGACCGACTTGACAAGTCCGGTCCCATGTCCGGTCCATTCCAGAAACTTTCTCTGGTAGTGTAATTTGAGCTCGACCGACCTTGCAAGTCCGGTCCTAAGGTCGGTCGGCTCCAGAACCTTGTTTCTAAATTCTCTTTCAACTCCAAACTTCTCCACAAGTTCCCCCATGTGTCCTAATACCATTTAGGCACTTAAACTCACCTTTATACATCCACTAAAACTCCTTAGCTACTTTCTCAATTCTTACTAGGAATTCATAACACTTGTTTTACCTCTTAAGGCCTTTACATGTCACCAAACAAGGCCTAAACATCATCTAAAACCATTACCATTCAATCCCCCATCATTAGAAGCCAAAAACAAAAATTTTCTTTTTCTCTGCACTGGACCGCCCCTCTGGGGCGGTCCCCAGGGGCGGTCCCAACCAGAAGCTAATTTCCTGCACGATTTGCCTGGACCTCCCCACAGGGGCGGTCCCTAGGGGCGGTCCACAGCAGAACCTATTTTCCAAAGTGTTTTTCTCCTCATTTTGAACTCCAAATTCACCCAAATCTTTTCCCACTCATTCCACAATCTTTCCACATGTTTCCTACATGTTTAAACACCTTAAAACATGTACTAAACCTTCCTCAAAAATCACCAAACTTGACACTCATTTCTTACAAATTCTTACACTTAACACTTGATTCCTTACACTTCCCTCTTGTGACTTTGCCTAAGACCTCAACTAATCATTATGTTTCTTCACCACCATCTTAACTACTCCTCAAGCATCATTTTGCACACCCATTTGCTTTACTCAAACTTCTCAAAGCCATATATAATCTAGCACATGCTTACATCCTTATAAGTCATTATACCTTATTTTCCTTCAAACTTTGTACAAGTTTCTAGCTTCCTTAACCATGGTTTTGGTGCATGAAACTCACCATTATAACCCCTAGTCCCTCTTATACATTCCTAGGTCTTCCTAGTACTCAAGAACTCCATGGTTTATCCATTTTCACCAAATAACCCTTAGTGATCACTAGAACATCCTTAGTCATAAAATCTCCTTAGAATACCCTAAACGCTTAGTTTCCTACTCAAATTTCGCCATAGTTTCTCTAGTATATTATCATGCCCAAATGCATGGTTTTTTCATTCAATCATCTCACACACATCAAACCTTTTCTCATCATATTCTTCCAAATCAACTCATTCATATAAACTCAATATAGTGCAATAATCTTAAATTGCATAGCACTAAGGCTCTTAAATGACATGGCTCTTAGGCCCTTAAATGACTTAAACTTAAACACTGAATTTCCCACATATAAAGCTTTCAACCTGCAAATACACCCATCAATCTCATAGTAGTTATAATGCTCTTAAAATCCATCTTAAACTTATATTACTAACTCATTCTCATTAGCTCCTTAGTCACAAGTTCATAAGCTTGTTTAAGTTCTTTTTCTTAGGTTATATACCCATTACCAATGTAAGCCCTAGCTACATTGGTACTCATCTAAACTCATTCCTTAAACTTAAACCACCATTAGGTAAGCATTTTACCTTGTTTTCTCAAGCTTATCTTAACTTCCTCCTTAGACCTTCTTCTTGATGAATATCGGCCACCACTCAAACTCCCTTGCCAATGTTCTAATCAATAACCAATGACTCATATGAGCACTAAACAATACACTAACCTTAAGGAATGAAACCTAGGTTAGAAATGTGTTCTAAGGCATAAAAGTGGATGATTACCTTTGAAGTCTCAAGGTAGACTTTGGCATTGAATGAAATAGGACCTCCACTAGTCCTTGGTGAATAAATCAAGCTAGAACAAGGCATAAAAACATAGCCCCATGAGAAAGAATTTTCGGCCATGTATAAGGAATGATGGAAACATGGTTTTTCTTACATTTTCTTTACCTTAAGAGAATGGAGAAGCTAATGAGCTCTTCAAACTTGATTTTCCCCCATCAATGGAGTTTTCTCATGGCACCAAAATGGAGCTTTGAAAGATTTGAAAAGATAGAAAGATAGGTCTTGACCTAACTAAGACAAATATGCAATTTGTTTTGGATTTGGAGCTTGGAGTTGTATTTGGCAAGTGATTGAAGATGGAGAACCATGGAAGAGCAGCTCTCTCGGTTTTGGAACAGAGAGAAGAAGAAGAAACCGTGGGTGAAGGAGAAATGAAGAGAGAGAAAGAAAGGTGGCTAATATAAGGTATTTTGCTTTAATAAAGCAAATAGTAACTTCTTTACTTATCTCTTCTTTTCCTTTCTCATTTGATGACTCATGTGGTGACTCCCCACATAAAAACCGGCCACCCTCTTAATATAAGGCTAACATGGTCTTTGTTGACCAATTAATTGACTTATATTGATTAAAACTTAAACTAGTCACTAAATAGTTACTATTCACTAATCAAGGCACATAATCGGAAATTTTTGATTTCCCATTGATTTAGACCTCCTAATGTGATACTAATTAGTACACATGTTGATTAAAGAGTAATGATGGACATTTAGCCACTCAAAACTCAATTCTAAGACAATTTCTCAAAAATGTGCTTTAAGACTTCTTAAAGCACATTTGTGTTTTAACTTGTTTTCAAGCTTGGTTTTCTTTGCTAATTGATTTAAAATGACCATTAGGATATTACTAAGGTCTTACCATGATATTTGGGTACTCACCCAAGTCTCTCCAAGCTTAGAGCACGTTTTTGCCCTAATTGCCCTTAAGGCATTTTCTTGTGTTTTCCTTGGTTTAAATTGTCTACCAATCTTTCTAAGGCATATTTTAGCCTTCTACTACATCATGATTTGATGTTTACTTAGCATACTTAGGTTTGGGGTATTTCAATCTACCCCCCTTAAAAGAACTTTGTCCCCAAAGTTCCCATGCATCTTATCTTATTAGAATACATGTCTACCTCATTCCTTAGATCATATAGATCATACTTATGTATACTTAATCTCATTGGATCATTGGATCCACCATTTCTTATACTTAAATATCACACAACATGCTTAAGCATGTGTAGCACTCAAAATTCCTTTTGTTCCTTTTGATGATTAAAACATTCACATAACTTCCAACGTATTCTCCCATGTCACCGGTCCGTAGACAATGGCTCATTCGTCCTCGTCACCATGGGCCAGAATACAAAACACGCTGCTCTCCCCATGTCACCGGTCCGAAGACAAAGGCTCGTGCGTCCTCGACTTCATGGGCGAGACTCAGTAAAAGGTAATCCTTTTTACGAGGTCATGTGAGGAATAATTCCTCTAATTAAAATACAAGCAACTCCAATTTCATTTTTTATCCAAGGTCTCTATCCTTAGTGTGATTTAATTGTGACCACTGGTAGGGAGTTTCAGGAATCATCCACCCTGATGTGATCAGCATCAGTGTAGACCATCCTTCCACTCCAATTTGTGTTCGGTTTCCCTTGATCCCTAGAAAATCAAGTTCCACCTCCCACGTCATTTTCAAACATCCATAATTCACTCATGTCCAATTTTCTATCTTTTTAGTTCTTCTAATCATAATCAATACATCTCCAAAGTGTGGACTCAGTCCATCAAACATTCCCAATTCATCTCTTAGTAATTACCTCAGACTTAATACCAACTTCCACTGTCTCATACCACATGGCATTACTATTTCCTAACCCATATCATATCAAATAATATCTCATAGTGTTATCTTATTCTTATCTCACACATAGTCTCATATCGACTTATACCTCATATATTCTTATTCTTAAGTCTCCTTAATCCTCTTCCTTAATTCTCTTAACTTGTACTCACACCGGAGTTAACAAGATAGGTACTTAATATGTATGGTATTCACATCTTCTGTGTGCAATAACCATGATTTATCTCAAAATGTTTATAAAACATATTCTCAATTATTTTGTGCTATGCACACCGTAGTTTATGTACTCAGTACACAAACATACGCTAAGCGGTTTTCGCTCTACCCCCCTTAAAATGGATTACGCCCACGTAATCAACACATCACATCTTGAACATAAGTTCAAGATGTCTAATTCTCACCAAGCATTCTAGCTTCCACGTCATCTATCTTACTTATAATTCGATCAGAAATGACTTAGTCTCTGTATCGAGGATTCTTAACGGTACTTATACCGTTTCTTAACTTAGTTTGGTCTAATCTCAAAGGTAGTGGTGCTAGTTCTGCTGCTTCCGCTGCGCGACTCTGATAATCTTAGGCTTAATTGTCTCAATGGACACGTGTTATCTTTATATATACACGGCCTTAATGAGTTGTAACTCGTCTATCCATTCTCCTTGAAGATCTTATGCTCATACTCTTAGTATTTTCTCGAATGTCTAAATTGTTCTCCCCAACTGACCTTTGGTCTGAGGATGATTCTTAGTCTGAAACTACTGTTTAGTGCATACGCGCTTTACAGTCTTAATCCCTTACATCTTAAGACATGTCCAATGTCTGTACTTAACAATCCGTGCTCTTCGCACTTCATAGTCTTAATTATCTGTTCTCTGGTTCCTCTGTGTTGCTGGTTCAACTGAATTCTTCTCTTCGACTGTCTGTGGTAGTAGCTGCTCTTGTGTGATCTTGCGTCGTTGTCCGTGGTACGGAGTCGACTACCTCCCGTGTTCCTTACACTACTCGTCTACATGCATGGGGTACCTTACTGGTACATTACTACTTACCCAACTAACTCATAAATGAGCGTGTCAGGCCTGCAAGCCCCTGTGGGGTGCAGTCGTCCCACGTCTCGTTTTAGTAAACTCATAGTGTCCGTCACACGTTTAGCTATTGCTAATTATGAAGTATTCTGTTGTCGATCTCCTCTTTCATCGTTCCATAATAACATTTATTGTTCTTCTTGAAGTTAATCAAGGAAAATCCATTTACTGTGTCCTTGGTTATGGTATGCTCCAGCTCCTTTCTGTATTCCGTACTGATTCTATTTCTTAGTAGCTTAGGTCTCTTTCCATAGAGCCTCTTATCTTGTTTCTCATTTTCATTCTATTAGGAAAGCACTTCCAGTTCCTTAAGGAATGGGTAGTGTGCTTCCTGCGAAATCTTACCTAACCAGGTCCAGACTACTGGCATCAATGCTCAGTTCGTCTACCATCTTATTTTCTTACTTATGCTAATCTTAACTCATAAATCTAATTGCCTCAGTGTCAATATTTGACGGCTCATACATAATGGTCGCCTTACCGCGCACCATGACTTAATCCACTTATCTAACTATTGTACTCACGATAACTACTACCGTGGTAGTTGGCCTTTACCATGTTGCCCATTAATGGTGCAACCTCTTACTCACTTATTCTAATGTCTTACTTATACCCAATCCCTTCTTAGTGTAAACACACTGGGAGTTCTTTCATTCCGGTATTGGCGGTTGTTACTGTGTTGTAAAATAGTTGACTCTTGATATGAAGATGTTATGCTCCAATCTCAGATTCGTAAGTAGGCTAATTTCTTTCGCTTTCTTTCATCCTTAGTGATGTTATCTACCATGTAACTGGTTACTGAAGAAGTCATCCACTGAATCACAAGCTCTTCTGAGCATTGATTAATTGACGTGCCACAATGTGCAGTCACAATGTTTATCTCTGACCATTACTAATTCTTACATCCTGGTGTTGGATATGGGGTCTATCTGTGCGACCTTCCTTATTACTCAAGTGTATCTGGTATGTTCTAAGGTAATCTCAAGATTCATAGTTTCCATTTTCTAAATAAAGTGTATTTTATCTCTAATATGTGAAAGCCCTTTTGAGGGGTTCATTCCCACTCATGGCCTCACAACAAGGAGAGGTATCCCCACCCTAAAAGGCATGGTTCGTTCTCCGCTCCTGTCCTTAGCATTAACTCAATATTCTCATTGGTACCCTTTCTTGGTAATATCTTCCCAATCTAAGTTATAGGTTTGGTAACCGTTCATATCTACAAATTGTAGCCCCTTCGTGGCTTAAACAAGCTCCCTTATAACTTACTGCGCCTCGGGCTCTGATGTGGTTAACATCCTTGGCTCGTAGGCTCTTAATGCTTAATTCTCAGTTCATTATTTGTGTTCTTATTCATCTGTAGGTTATCCTCATAAACTTCTGGTCCCTTGGAACACCATCAATCATTAGGTTACATACTAAATGTAGTATCGGGTTTTATGGTAAGTTGCTGCATCCTGCTTCCTACTATGGAAGTTGTTCAGGTGATCTGAGGTTACTTAATGTCTTGACAATACTGTCATTTTACTAGACTTATGTCTTTTGGCAATCAAGGTTAGGTTCGTATTAGGCGTTTGCCTTACGATGTCCAAGTTGGATATCATCCTGGCATCTTATACTTCTATCTCAACGCTTTGTTCAACTTCCGTTGACTATGCCACCCGTTGATGGTCAATCATATTTGGGTGTTAATGAGTTAAACAAACAGTGTTAACTGTCATTCATCAGTTGTTTGGCTCGACTATACCCGCTTTGTGTGGGTAGTCCGCTGAGCTTCCTCTGTCGGGATTATACATTTTTAATCCTTAGTAGGTCATAGCTTATGTTCATTTCTTTTACCCTTATTTTCTGGGTTTTCCAACATCTTCATTGAAGAATGTTGTTATTGGTATCCTTAATGGTCACTCTGGGTCTTATCCCGTTTTCATTGTAAGTCGATGCTTCAACAGTCTCAATAGTATCTTATAATACATCCCTTGTATATCATTGCTTATATAGTGTTTTTGGTCGCATTACCGAGCGATCTCTTAGGTTTTCCCCTTGGAGTTCGGATTGTGTTCTTACCGTACTGTCGGTTGTTGTTGTAGGGGTTATACCGTTGCTAATATTTATACGGTTTAATACTTTGTCCAAGTTCTGCTCCCGGCTGACTGGTGTGTCACCTCATCTCATCATGATCAGGCCATCGGGCTTTCCAAGGTCTTATTTTTCTGTTCTTATGGATTTACAATCCGGTATTAATATATGCTACAACTGTAGCGTTCTCCTATTTCGCCTTGATGGCTTTTCGTGTGGCTTAACCGTGGTAGCACTTGCTATGGCAAGTGCGCCATGCAGGATGGGTTATTGGTACAAGGTACATCGGTAGTGACACCTCCTTCTAATTTCCATGTAATTGGTAGTCCTCGGGACTCCTTCGATAATCTCTTATTTTGGATAACTACCATCCGGCAGTTTCCTTGTTGTTTGACAGTACTGTCATTTATCAGGGCGTTCCTCTTTCTGAGAGAACCCCTTAATATTTTCTTATGTCTTAATCCTCGCTCCTGTCTCCACACATTTTGTTGTGGTTACTAAGTAATGATCTTCTTTAGGCACTACACCGTAGTCCTATTTCGGTATACAACTTTATGAGTTTCTACCGTCGTCTGCTAGTTGGCCAGGTTTTATACCTTCCTCATTGTATGGGGTTTGGAGTTCCCGTTTCTAACTGGACCTTCCAGTAATCTCAATCCTCATGCTTTGTATTATCCCACTGTTATGCTCACTCGGACCGCTGTCCGGTACTCATGTCTCTTATATTTTCCTTATCTATTGCACGCGTAGTGCTTTCCTTATCATTGGTATTGCGGGTTATTTCGACTGCGTAGCATGTCGACCCATGTTGCCGGTAATTACCGTTCCTTTATGATAGTATTCCATAGGTAGCGCCTGTTTCTCTGTTGCGCTCCATTAAATCTCCATTCTCCATAACTGTTGTGCAACAAGATTTTCTCGTATTGCTTACTGTTAGCTAACTGCCAGATCGGGTTTCCCCGAGTAAGAGAGGCTTTCTTCTCTCTGGCGTTTGTCCCACACATATTTAGGGTTAGGGATGTGGAGGGCGGGCCTAGGTACTATGGATATCCGGTAAACACCGGGAAGTCCTGGCTAACGCACCTCACACTCTATCTCTCAACCCTTAACCCATAACTCAATCTCAACCTCATATTCTCCTAAGTTCGGTATTTCTTGTCTTCAGAGCGTAACTACGCTCTGATACCACTTTTTGTAACACCCCCCTCAATCCAATTGTGGTCTCGCAACTTAACAATATATATATACACATGTCACAGCGGAATTCTTTACAATCCAGGACCTTGCCACGGTCTGACTACAGAATATACCGAACATTAGTCTAACAACCTTAACCATTTACATAACCTTCTTACAATCCTCTCACAACCTATACATTTACTAACTCAATTGCCATACGAGTGTACAGGCACAACTCGTAGGTCATACTTAATCCTTAACACTTGTACTCCTTCTTACTCTCGCGACGGCCGCCTCCTGATGTTCACCTGTGTAGTAAAAAGAAGCCCCCGAGGGGGTCAGCACGAATGCTGGTACGATCCTCTCATGGCCCCCAAGCTAACGTGGCTACGACGACTAATTGTCGATAGCATGGAGGTTGATTAGATGCACAACATAATAGAAAGTGCAGTAAACAACAACTCAGATATGAACAATCAAAGTTCACACACAATGAACGACTTAAATGCGTTCCCTTAATTAGAGAGTTAGTTATTTAACTCCTTAAGTAATGTTCCCTCTTAATCTTAGTCCATCCTTATCTTACCTCAATCTGATTCTTATCTTAATCTTAGAAACAACCATCCTTTAATAAGGAGTGGATGTAGCTTATCTTAATCTTAATCTCAATAATAACAAATCATCCTTTAAAAGGAAGATTGTAACTTACTAATCTTACCTTAATCTTACTCCAATCTCACTCTTAATCTCATATACAAACCTTCCTGGAATGTATTGGTTGTATCTAATTCGAACCTGGGATTTAGGTGATCCCCCCGCACCATCTTAATGCCACCCTCTGGACGGGAGTCCAGCGTAGCTGAGCCGGCAACCGGCCCTAGGAAAAGTCCGAAGACAAGTCCTTTCGGAGGTCGAATCTACTATAGATAACGACCCCCTTTCCTTAGCATGCATGCCGGAGATCGGTCCCGGGTTTCCTCACTCAAGTTCCAGTTAGTAGTTATCTCAAGACCCTGTTTGTTGGTTAACCTCTTTCGGTTCATATCGTCCCTCATTAGGGGGCGTTCCTTAGTCTCACTCAATTCCTTACTAAACATTGGTTAGTAAGTTCTCACGGTATGTTGTGTTAGTTTTCACATCATCACACAATACAATACATATATATATATATATATATATTCCGGTTGCATGCTTTATCTTGTTTAGTGAGCACACAAAAACAAATAGCACACAAGCCGAGGGACACCTCGTTAGCAAGCAGGTCACAAGAAGAAAACACTGTACCGTTCACCGTTGATCGTTCGGCTGCTTACTCTCTTCCGGAGTCCAAACTCCCAAGTCCTAAAACATTCATTCAGTTTTAGGTTGTTAATCACTCAACTTAATATGACTTACTTAGCTTGTTTAACTTACTTAATCCCTTAATGATCCCGCCTAACACCTCTTAGGTCTTACACTTAATCTTACAAACTTAATCTTAACTTCCAAGTTTATACTTAACTTAGCTTAATCTCTTAAGTTCTTAGGGTCTCAATCATTACACCCTACCAAGGCATACCTTATTACCCATTGCCATTCTTAGAATCAAAATTTCTTTTTTTTTTGTTTTTAGGCTCGACCGGACTTACCGACCGGACTTGCCAAGTCCGGTCCATTCCAGTACCCTTTTACCGTTGGAAAATTCACTCCGACCGGACTTACATGTCCGGTCCCATGTCCGGTCGATTCCAGAGACTTATTACCGTTAAAATTTCATGCCGACCGGACTTGACAAGTCCGGTCCCATGTCCGGTCCATTCCAGAAACTTTCTCTGGTAGTGTAATTTGAGCTCGACCGACCTTGCAAGTCCGGTCCTAAGGTCGGTCGGCTCCAGAACCTTGTTTCTAAATTCTCTTTTCAACTCCAAACTTCTCCACAAGTTCCCCCATGTGTCCTAATACCATTTAGGCACTTAAACTCACCTTAACATCCACTAAAACTCCTTAGCTACTTTCTCAATTCTTACTAGAATTCATAACACTTGTTTTACCTCTTAAGGCCTTTACATGTCACCAAACAAGGCCTAAACATCATCTAAAACCATTACCATTCAATCCCCCATCATTAGAAGCCAAAACAAAAATTTTTCTTTTTCTCTGCACTGGACCGCCCCTCTGGGGCGGTCCCCAGGGGCGGTCCCAACCAGAAGCTAATTTCCTGCACGATTTGCCTGGACCTCCCCACAGGGGCGGTCCCTAGGGGCGGTCCACAGCAGAACCTATTTTCCAAAGTGCTTTTCTCCTCATTTTGAACTCCAAATTCACCCAATCTTTTCCCATTCATTCCACAATCTTTCCACATGTTTCCTACATGTTTAAAACACCTTAAAACATGTACTAAACCTTCCTCAAAAATCACCAAACTTGACACTCAATTTCTTACAAAATTCTTACACTTAACACTTGATTCTTACACTTCCCTCTTGTGACTTTGCCTAAGACCTCAACTAATCATTATGTTTCTTCACCACCATCTTAACTACTCCTCAAGCATCATTTTGCACACCCATTTGCTTTACTCAAACTTCTCAAAGCCATATATAATCTAGCACATGCTTACATCCTTATAAGTCATTATACCTTATTTTTCCTTCAAACTTTGTACAAGTTTCCTAGCTTCCTTAACCATGGTTTGGTGCATAAAACTCACCATTATAACCCCTAGTCCCTCTTATACATTCCTAGGTCTTCCTAGTACTCAAGAACTCCATGGTTATCCATTTTTACCAAATCAACCCTTAGTGATCACTAGAACATCCTTAGTCATAAAATCTCCTTAGAATACCCTAAACGCTTAGTTTCCTACTCAAATTTCGCCATAGTTTCTCTAGTATATTATCATGCCCAAATGCATGGTTTTTCTCATTCAATCATCTCACACACATCAAACCTTTTTCTCATCATAATTCTCCCAAATCAACTCATTCATAATAAACTCAATATAGTGCAATAATCTTAAATTGCATAGCACTAAGGCTCTTAAATGACATGGCTCTTAGGCCCTTAAATGACTTAAACTTAAACACTGAATTTCCCACATATAAAAGCTTTCAACCTGCAAATACACCCATCAATCTCATAGTAGTTATAATGCTCTTAAAATCCACCTTAACTTATATTACTAACTCATTCTCATTAGCTCCTTAGTCACAAGTTCATAAGCTTGTTTAAGTTCTTTTTCTTAGGTTATATAACCCAATACACAATGTAAGCTCTAAGCCACATTGGTATTTATCTAAAACTCATTCCTTAATCTTAAACCACCATTAGGTAAGCATTTTACCTTGTTTTCTCAAGCTTATCTTAATCTCCTCCTTAGGCCTTCTTCTTGCATAATCTCGGCCACCACTTAAATCCCTTTGCCATGTTCTAATCAATATTTAAGGACTCATATGAGTACTAAACAATGCACTAACCTCAAGGAATAAAAACCTAGGTTAGAAATGTGTTCTAAGGCATAAAAGTGGATGATTACCTTTGAAGTCTCAAGGTAGACTTTGGCATTGAATTAAATAGGACCTCCACTAGTCCTTGGTGAATAAATCAAGCTAGAACAAGGCATAAAACATAGCCCCATGAGAAGAATTTTCGGCCATGTATAAGAAATGATGGAAACATGGTTTTTCTTACATTTTCTTTACCTTAAGAGAATGGAGAAGCTAATGAGCTCTTCAAACTTGATTTTCCCCATCAATGGAGTTTTCTCATGGCACCAAAATGGAGCTTTGAAAGATTTGAAAAGATAGAAAGATAGGTCTTGACCTAACTAAGACAATATGCAATTTGTTTTGGATTTGGAGCTTGGAGTTGTATTTGGCAAGTGATTGAAGATGGAGAACCATGGAAGAGCAGCTCTCTCGGTTTTGGAACAGAGAGAAGAAGAAGAAACCGTGGGTGAAGGAGAGAAATGAAGAGAGAGAAGAAGAAAGGTGGCTAATATAAGGTATTTTGCTTTAATAAAGCAAATAGTAACTTCTTTACTTATCTCTTCTTTTCCTTTCTCATTTGATGACTCATGTGGTGACTCCCCACATAAAAACCGGCCACCCTCTTAATATAAGGCTAACATGGTCTTTGTTGACCAATTAATTGACTTATATTGATTAAAACTTAAACTAGTCACTAAATAGTTACTATTCACTAATCAAGGCACATAATCGGGAAATTTTTGATTTCCCATTGATTTAGACCTCCTAATGTGATACTAATTAGTACACATGTTGATTAAAGAGTAATGATGGACATTTAGCCACTCAAAACTCAATTCTAAGACAATTTCTCAAAATGTGCTTTAAGACTTCTTAAAGCACATTTTGTGTTTTAACTTGTTTTCAAGCTTGGTTTTCTTTGCTAATTGATTTAAAATGACCATTAGGATATTACTAAGGTCTTACCATGATGTTGGGTACTCACCCAAGTCTCTCCAAGCTTAGAGCACGTTTTTGCCCTAATTGCCCTTAAGGCATTTTCTTGTGTTTTCCTTGGTTTAAATTGTCTACCAATCTTTCTAAGGCATATTTTAGCCTTAATACATCATGATTTGATGTTTACTTAGCATACTTAGGTTTGGGGTATTTCAATCTACCCCCCTAAAAGAACTTTGTCCCCAAAGTTCCCATGCATCCTATCTTATTAGAATACATGTCTTACCTCATTCCTTAGATCATATAGATCATACTTATGTATACTTAATCTCATTGGATCATTAGATCCGCCATATTCTTATACTTAAATATCACACAACATGCTTAAGCATGTGTAGCACTCAAAATTCCTTTTGTTCCTTTTTGATGATTAAAACATTCACATAACTTCCAACGTATTCTCCCATGTCACCGGTCCGTAGACAATGGCTCATTCGTCCTCGTCACCATGGGCTAGAATACAAAACACGCTGCTCTCCCCATGTCACCGGTCCGAAGACAAAGGCTCGTGCGTCCTCGACTTCATGGGCGAGACTCAGTAAAAAGGTAATCCTTTTTACGAGGTCATGTGAGGAATAATTCCTCTAATTAAAAATACAATCAACTCCAATTTCATTTTTCCTAAGGCCTCTATCCTTAGTGTGATTTAATTGTGACCACTGGTAGGGAGTTTCAGGAATAATCCTACCCTGATGTGATCAGCATCAGTGTAGAACCATCCTTCCACTCCAATTTGTGTTCGGTTTCCCTTGATCCCTAGAAAATCAAGTTCCACCTCCCACGTCATTTTCAAACATCAGTAATTCACTCATGTCCAATTTTCTATCTTTTTAGTTCTTCTAATCATAATCAATACATCTCCAAAGTGTGGACTCAGTCCATCAACATTCTCAATTCATCTCTTAGTAACTACCTCCAGACTTAAATTCCTACTAAATTCTATATCAGTCTCATACCAACTTCCACTGTCTCATACCACATAGCATTACTATATCCTAACTCATGCTCATATCAAATAATATCTCATAGTGTTATCTTATTCTTATCTCACACATAGTCTCATATCGACTTATACCTCATATATTCCTTATTCCTTAAGTCTCCTTAATCCTCTTCCTTAATTCTCTTAACTTGTACTCACACCGGAGTTAACAAGATAGATACTTAATATGTATGGTATTCACATCTTCTGTGTGCATAACCATGATTTATCTCAAAATGTTTATGTAAAACATATTCTCAAATTATTTTGTGCTATGCACACCGTAGTTTATGTACTCAGTACACAAACATACGCTAAGCGGTTTTCGCTCTACCCCCCTTAAAATGGATTACGCCCACGTAATCAACATTACATGATCTTTGAACATAAGTTCAAGATGTCTAATTCTTACCAAGCATTCTAGCTTCCACGTCATCTATCTTATTTATTCGATCAGAAATGACTTAGTCTCTGTATCGAGGATTCTTAACGGTACTTATACCGTTTCCTTAACTTAGTTTGGTCTAATCTCAAAGGTAGTGGTCTGCTAGCTTCCGCTGCGCGACTCTATAATCTTAGGCCTAATTGTCTCCATGGACACGTGTTATCTTTATATATACACGGCCTTAATGAGTTGTAACTCGTCTATCCATTCTCCTTGAAGATCTTACGCTCATACTCTTAGTATTTTCTCGAATGTCTAAATTGTTCTCCCCAACTGACCTTTGGTCTGAGGATGATTCTTAGTCTGAAACTACTGTTTAGTGCATAACGCGCTTTACAGTCTTAATCCCTTACATCTTAAGACATGTCCAATGTCTGTACTTAACAATCCGTGCTCTTCGCACTTCATAGTTCTTAATTATCTGTTCTCTGGTTCCTCTGTGTTGCTGGTTCAACTGAATTCTTCTCTTCGACTGTCTGTGGTAGTAGCTGCTCTTGTGTGATCTTGCGTCGTTGTCCGTGGTACGGAGTCGACTACCTCCCGTGTTCCTTACACTACTCGTCTACATGCATGGGGTACCTTACTGGTACATTACTACTTACCCAACTAACTCATAAATGAGCGTGTCAGGCCTGCAAGCCCCTGTGGGGTGCAGTCGTCCCACGTCTCGTTTTAGTAAACTCATAGTGTCCACGTTACGTTTAGCTATTGCTAATTATGAAGTATTCTGTTGTCGATCTCCTCTTTCATCGTTCCATAATAACATTTATTGTTCTTCTTGAAGTTAATCAAGGAAATCCATTTACTGTGTCCTTGGTTATGGTATGCTCCAGCTCCTTTCTGTATTCCGTACTGATTCGGTTTCTTAGTAGCTTAGGTCTCTTTCCATAGAGCCTCTTATCTTGTTTCTCATTTTCATTCTATTAGGAAGCACTTCCAGTTCCTTAAGGAATGGGTAGTGTGCTTCCTGCGAAATCTTACCTAACCAGGTCCAGACTACTGGCATCAATGCTCAGTTCGTCTACCATCTTATTTTCTTACTTATGCTGGTCTTAACTCATAAATCTAATTGCCTCAGTGTCAATATTTGACGGCTCATACATAATGGTCGCCTTACCGCGCACCATGACTTAATCCACTTATCTAACTATTGTACTCACGACCACTACTACCGTGGTAGTTGGCCTTTACCATGTTGCCCATTAATGGTGCAACCTCTTACTCACTTATTCTAATGTCTTAACTTATACCCAATCCCTTCTTAGTGTAAACACACTGGGAGTTCTTTCATTCCGGTATTGGCGGTTGTTGTACTGTGTTGTAAAATAGTTGACTCTTGATATGAAGATGTTATGCTCCAATCTCAGATTCGTAAGTAGGCTAATTTCTTTCGCTTTCTTTCATCCTTAGTGATGTTATCTACCATGTAACTGGTTACTGAAGAAGTCATCCACTGAATCACAAGCTCTTCTGAGCATTGATTAATTGACGTGCCACAATGTGCAGTCACAATGTTTATCTCTGACCATTACTAATTCTTACATCCTGGTGTTGGATATGGGGTCTATCTGTGCGACCTTCCTTATTACTCAAGTGTATCTGGTATGTTCTAAGGTAATCTCAAGGTCATAGTTTCCATTTTCTAAATAAAGTGTATTTTATCTCTAATATGTGAAAGCCCTTTTGAGGGGTTCATTCCCACTCATGGCCTCACAACAAGGAGAGGTATCCCCACCCTAAAAGGCATGGTTCGTTCTCCGCTCCTGTCCTTAGCATTATCTCAATATTCTCATTGGTACCCTTTCTTGGTAATATCTTCCCAATCTAAGTTATAGGTTTGGTAACCGTTCATATCTACAAATTGTAGCCCCTTCGTGGCTTAAACAAGCTCTCTTATAACTTACTGCGCCTCGGGCTCTGATGTGGTTAACATCCTTGGCTCGTAGGCTCTTAATGCTTAATTTCTCAGTTCATTATTTGTTCTTATTCATCTGTAGGTTATCCTCATAAACTCTGGTCCCTTGGAGCACTATCAACCATTAGGTTACATACTAAATGTAGTATCGGTTTTATGGTAAGTTGCTGCATCCTGCTTCCTGCTATGGAAGTTGTTCAGGATCTGAGGTCACTTAATGTCTTTGACAATACTGTCATTTTACTAGACTTATGTCTTTTGGCAATCGAGGATAGTTCGTATTAGGCGTTTGCCTTACGATGTCCAAGTTGGATATCATCCTGGCATCTTATACTTCTATCTCAACGCTTTGTTCAACTTCCGTTGACTATGCCACCCGTTGATGGTCAATCATATTTGGGTGTTAATGAGTTAAACAAACAGTGTTAACTGTCATTCATCAGTTGTTTGGCTCGACTATACCCGCTTTGTGTGGGTAGTCCGCTGAGCTTCCCTCTGTCGGGATTATACATTTTTAATCCTTAGTAGGTCATAGCTTATGTTCATTTCTTTTACCCTTATTTTCTGGGTTTTCCAACATCTTCATTGAAGAATGTTGTTATTGGTATCCTTAATGGTCACTCTGGGAGTCTTATCCCGTTTTCATTGTAAGTCGATGCTTCAACAGTCTCAATAGTATCTTATAATACATCCCTTGTATATCATTGCTTATATAGTGTTTTGGTCGCATTACCGAGCGATCTCTTAGGTTTTCCCCTTGGAGTTCGAGATTGTGTTCTTACCATACTGTCGGTGTTGGTTGGTTATAGTTATATGTTGCTATATATATATAGTTTAATACTTTGTCCAAGTTCTGCTCCCGCTGACTGGTGTGTCATCTCATCTCATCATGATCAGGCATCGGCCTTTCCAAGGTCTTATTTTCTGTTCTTATGGATTTACAATCCGGTATCAATATATGCTACAACTGTAGCGTTCTCCTATTTCGCCTTGATGGCTTTTCGTGTGCTTAACCGTGGTAGCACTTGCTATGGCAAGTGCGCCATGCAGGATGGGTTATTGGTACAAGGTACATCGGTAGTGACACCTCCTTCTAATTTCCATGTAATTGGTAGTCCTCGGGACTCCTTCGATAATCTCTTATTTGGATAACTAACCATCCGGCAGTTTCCTTGTTGTTTGACAGTACTGTCATTATCAGGGCGTTCCTCTTTCTGAGAGAACCCCTTAATATTTTGTTATGTCTTAATCCTCGCTCCTGTCTCCACACATTTGTTGTGGTTACTCAGTAATGATTCTTCTTTAGGCACTACACTCGTAGTCCTATTCCGGTATACAACTTGTATGAGTTCCTATCGTCGTCCGCATTATGTTGGCCAGGTTTGTAACCTTCCTCATTGTATGGGGTTTGGAGTTCCCGTTTCTAACTGGACCTTCCAGTAATCTCAATCCTCATGCTTTGTATTATCCCACTGTTATGCTCACTCGGACCGCTGTCCGGTACTCATGTCTCTTATAATTCCTTATCCATTGCACGCGTAGTGCTTTCCTTATCATTGGTATTGCGGGTTATTTCGACTGCGTAGCATGTCGACCCATGTTGCCGGTAATTACCGTTCCTTTACTGATAGTATTCCATAGGTAGCGCCTGTTTCTCTGTTGATGCGCTCATTTAAATCTCCCAATTCTCCATAACTGTTGTGCAACAAGATGTTCCTCGTATTGCTTTTGTTAGCTAACTGCCAGATCGGTTTCCCCGAGTAAGAGAAGGCTTTCTTCTCTCTGGCGTTTGTCCACACTATTTAGGGTTAGGGATGTGGAGGGCGGGCCTAGGTACTATGGATATCCGGTAAACACCGGGAGTCCTGGCTAACGCACCTCACACTCTATCTCTCAACCCTTAACCCTAACTCAATCTCAACCTCATCATTCTCCTAAGTTCGGTATTTCTTGTCTTCAGAGCGTAACTACGCTCTGATACCACTTTTTGTAACACCCCAACTCAATCCAATTGTGGTCTCGCAACTTAACAATATATATATACACATGTCACAGCGGAATTCTTTACAATCCAGGACCTTGCCACGGTCTGACTACAGAATATACCGAACATTAGTCTAACAACCTTAACCATCTACATAACCTTCTTACAATCCTCCCACAACCTATACATTTTACTAACTCAATTGCCATACGAGTGTACAGGCACAACTCGTAGGTCATACTTAACCTTAGCACTTGTACTCCTTCTTACTCTCGCGACGGCCGCCTCCTGATGTTCACCTGTGTAGTAAAAGAAGCCCCCGAGGGGGTCAGCACGAATGCTGGTACGATCCTCTCATGGCCCCCAAGCTAACGTGGCTACGACGACTAATTGTCGATAGCATGGAGGTTGATTAGATGCACAACATAATAGAAAGTGCAGTAAACAACAACTCAGATATGAACAATCAAAGTTCACACACAATGAACGACTTAATGCGTTCCCTTAATTAGAGAGTTAGTTATTTAACTCCTTAAGTAATGTTCCCTCTTAATCTTAGTCCATCCTTATCTCCTCAATCTGATTCTTATCTTAATCTTAGAAACAACCATCCTTTAATAAGGAGTGGATGTAGCTTATCTTAATCTTAATCTCAATAATACAAATCATCCTTTAAAAGGAATGATTGTAACTTAACTTAATCTTACCTTAATCTTAATCTCAATCTCAATCTTAATCTCAGTATACAAACCTTTCCTGGAAGGGATTGGTTGTATCTAATTCGAACCTGGGATTTAGGTGATCCCACCGCACCATCTTAATGCCACCTACTCTGGACGGGAGTCCAGCGTAGCTGAGCCGGCAACCGGCCCTAGGCAACAAGTCCGAAGACAAGTCCTTAATCGGAGGTCGAATCTACTATAGATAACGACCCCTTTCCTTAGCATGCATGACCGGAGATCGGTCCCGGGTTTCCTCACTCAAGTTCCAGTTAGTAGTTATCTCAAGACCCTGTTTGTTGGTTAACCTCTTTCGGTTCATATCGTCCCTCATTAGGGGGCGTTCCTTAGTCTCACTCAATTCCTTACTAAACATTGGTTAGTAAGTTCTCACGGTATGTTGTGTTAGTTTTCAAACATCACACAACAATACAATATATATATATATATATTCCGGTTGCATGCTTTATCTTGTTTAGTGAGCACACAAAACAATAGCACACAAGCCGAGGGACACCTCGTTAGCAAGCAGGTCACAAGAAGAAACAACTGTACCGTTCACCGTTGGTCGTTCGGCTGCTTACTCTCTTCCGGAGTCCAAACTCCCAAGTCCTAAAACATTCATTCAGTTTTAGGTTGTTAATCACTTAACTTAATATGACTTACTTAGCTTGTTTAACTTACTTAATCCCTTAATGATCCCCACCTAACACCTCTTAGGTCTTACACTTAATCTTACAAACTTAATCTTAAACTTTCAATTTATACTTAACTTAGCTTAATCTCTTAAGTTCTTAGGGTCTCAATCATTACCACCCTACCAAAGGCATACCTTATTACCCATTGCCATTCTTAGAATTCAAAATTTCTTTTTTTTTTGTTTTTAAGCTCGACCGGACTTACCGACCGACTTGCCAAGTCCGGTCCATTCCAGTACCCTTTTACCGTTGGAAAATTCACTCCGACCGGACTTACATGTCCGGTCCCATGTCCGGTCGATTCCAGAGACTTATTACCGTTCAAAATTTCATGCCGACCGGACTTGACAAGTCCGGTCCCATGTCCGGTCCATTCCAGAAACTTTCTCTGGTAGTGTAATTTGAGCTCGACCGACCTTGCAAGTCCGGTCCTAAGGTCGGTCGGCTCCAGAACCTTGTTTCTAAATTCTCTTTCAACTCCAAACTTCTCCACAAGTTCCCCCATGTGTCCTAATACCATTTAGGCACTTAAACTCACCTTTATACATCCACTAAAAACTCCTTAGCTACTTTCTCAATTCTTACTAGGAATTCATAACACTTGTTTTACCTCTTAAGGCCTTTACATGTCACCAAACAAGGCCTAACATCATCTAAAACCATTACCATTCAATCCCCCATCATTAGAAGCCAAAAACAAAAATTTTTCTTTTTCTCTGCACTGGACCGCCCCTCTGGGGCGGTCCCCAGGGGCGGTCCCAACCAGAAGCTAATTTCCTGCACGATTTGCCTGGACCTCCCCACAGGGCGGTCCCTAGGGGCGGTCCACAGCAGAACCTATTTTCCAAAGTGCTTTTCTCCTCATTTTGAACTCCAAATTCACCCCAATCTTTTCCCATTCATTCCACAATCTTTCCACATGTTTCCTACATGTTTAAACACCTTAAAACATGTGCTAAACCTTCCTCAAAAATCACCAAACTTGACACTCACTTTCTTACAAAATTCTTACACTTAAACTTGATTTCTTACACTTCCCTCTTGTGACTTTGCCTAAGACCTCAACTAATCAATATGTTTCTTCACCACCATCTTAACTACTCCTCAAGCATCATTTTGCACACCCATTTGCTTTACTCAAACTTCTCAAAGCCATATATAATCTAGACATGCTTACATCCTTATAAGTCATTATACCTTATTTTTCCTTCAAACTTTGTACAAGTTTCCTAGCTTCCTTAACCATGGTTTTGGTGCATAAAACTCACCATTATAACCCCTAGTCCCTCTTATACATTCCTAGGTCTTCCTAGTACTCAAGAACTCCATGGTTTATCCATTTTCACCAAATCAACCCTTAGTGATCACTAGAACATCCTTAGTCATAAAATCTCCTTAGAATACCCTAAACGCTTAGTTTCCTACTCAAATTTCGCCATAGTTTCTCTAGTATATTATCATGCCCAAATGCATGGTTTTTCTCATTCAATCATCTCACACACATCAACCTTTTTCTCATCATAATTCTTACCCAAGTCAACTCATTCATAATAACTCAATATAGTGCAATAATCTTAAATTGCATAGCACTAAGGCTCTTAAATGACATGGCTCTTAGGCCCTTAAATGACTTAAACTTAAACACTGAATTTCCCACATATAAAAGCTTTCAACCTGCAAATACACCCATCAATCTCATAGTAGTTATAATGCTCTTAAAATCCACCTTAACCTTATATTACTAACTCATTCTCATTAGCTCCTTAACACAAGTTCATAAGCTTGTTTAAGTTCTTTTTCCTTAGGTTATATAACCCAATACACAATGTAAGCTCTAGCCACATTGGTATTATCTAAAACTCATTCCTTAATCTTAAACCACCATTAGGTAAGCATTTTACCTTGTTTTCTCAAGCTTATCTTAATCTCCTCCTTAGGCCTTCTTCTTGCATAGATCTCGGCCACCACTTAAATTCCTTTTGCCATTGTTCTAATCAATATTTAAGGACTCATATGAGTACTAAACAATGCACTAACCTCAAGGAATAAAAACCTAGGTTAGAAATGTGTTCTAAGGCATAAAAGTGGATGATTACCTTTGAAGTCTCAAGGTAGACTTTGGCATTGAATTAAATAGGACCTCCACTAGTCCTTGGTGAATAAATCAAGCTAGAACAAGGCATAAAAACATAGCCCCATGAGAAAGAATTTTCGGCCATGTATAAGGAATGATGGAAACATGGTTTTTCTTACATTTTCTTTACCTTAAGAGAATGGAGAAGCTAATGAGCTCTTCAAACTTGATTTTCCCCATCAATGGAGTTTTCTCATGGCACCAAAATGGAGCTTTGAAAGATTTGAAAAGATAGAAAGATAGGTCTTGACCTAACTAAGACAAATATGCAATTGTTTTGGATTTGGAGCTTGGAGTTGTATTTGGCAAGTGATTGAAGATGGAGAACCATGGAAGAGCAGCTCTCTCGGTTTTGGAACAGAGAGAAGAAGAAGAAACCGTGGGTGAAGGAGAGAAATGAAGAGAGAGAAGAAAGGTGGCTAATATAAGGTATTTTGCTTTAATAAAGCAAATAGTAACTTCTTTACTTATCTCTTCTTTTCCTTTCTCATTTGATGACTCATGTGGTGACTCCCCACATAAAAACCGGCCACCCTCTTAATATAAGGCTAACATGGTCTTTGTTGACCAATTAATTGACTTATATTGATTAAAACTTAAACTAGTCACTAAATAGTTACTATTCACTAATCAAGGCACATAATCGGGAAATTTTTGATTTCCCATTGATTTAGACCTCCTAATGTGATACTAATTAGTACACATGTTGATTAAAGAGTAATGATGGACATTTAGCCACTCAAAACTCAATTCTAAGACAATTTCTCAAAAATGTGCTTTAAGACTTCTTAAAGCACATTTTGTGTTTTAACTTGTTTTCAAGCTTGGTTTTCTTTGCTAATTGATTTAAAATGACCATTAGGATATTACTAAGGTCTTACCAAGATGTTTGGGTACTCACCCAAGTCTCTCCAAGCTTAGAGCACGTTTTTGCCCTAATTGCCCTTAAGGCATTTTCTTGTGTTTTCCTTGGTTTAAATTGTCTACCAATCTTTCTAAGGCATATTTTAGCCTTAATACATCATGATTTGATGTTTACTTAGCATATTTAGGTTTGGGGTATTTCATATAAGGTCATTACGAGAGCCAAGGACGGTTATGGTTGCCTAAAACGAGGAAAAAACAATGTTTAACCCACACTTTAACATTAAAGTTCATGTAATGTAGTGGAAGATTATTACCGGAGGCTATATGTACATATTGGTATGGTTAATGTAAACAGTACGGAACTTTATGTACTAAAAGATAGGCTAGGAAAACTAAGTGGAATGATTACTAAAATTAAGTTTTTCCTTATAACATGGAACAGAAACATTTTAAAAAGAATTAGAGTAAACTGGGACAAACCGGAAGGATAGTGAAATACCCCATAAATTAATTTAATTAATTAGGGGATTTCTTCTATTAAAACCCTAATAATACATTAAATAATATATTATTATATAGTATTATGATTTAATAATAGATTTATGAGTCCATAAATCTTGGAAAATTTTTGAGACACCCAATTATATTATAAGATTTGAAATATTTGGAGCCTTGGTTTAATCATAAAAGTCAATATAAAATTATAGAAACCTTAAAGCTTCTTAGCCTTGCTAGGGTTGACTTCTTGAGAATGGTCATACCAACCCATGAAACCTATATCAATAAAAAGATTATGGAAAACCAAGAAGATTGATAATAAGAACGTCAAAAATGGTTCATCCTAGCCAAAGTTATGATAAAATGAAGTTTAGAGCCAAAATTTTGAAGACTGCTGACGTGGCAAGGGCCGTCTGACTCAGCCACGCACGCCTCGGGAAACGTGCCACGCCAGGTTGCCATAATTCCCCAGAATTCGGCTAACTCTTCTCAGCCACCCTCAGTTGTTGCCTCATTTTCAGACTCCATTATCTCAGCCGTCCTTGGGTATTTTTCATGTCGTCTTCTTCATTCTCTTCTCCTTCAAACCCTCTTTATAACCATTACTCATACATAACCTAATTCCTCTAAATCCGCCGACAAGTTGATCTGAAGTTGCCTCCCTGAAAACTTGCAACCCAGATTTCCAGAAAACCGAATCGGTAAGGTAACTTCGTCGAGTCATATCTCCTTCATCTGTCAATAAAAATTCGAGTTCTTTAGCTCGTTTGTAGATCTCTAATTCCTCTCCAACTTTCCTTTATACACCCAAGGCTGATTCGCAATAGGGTGGAAGATAAAGGCGTCTAAAGTTCATCATTCGATCACGGTGGATTTCCTGCCCAGATCTTTCCAAAAATCGATAGGTAAACCCAGATCTTGTGAGATCTGTAACTTTCTCTCTAATTTATCAAATTCAATAATTCTTCCACTAGTATTTAGAGTTACATTCCTACTTTAAATGTGGTTGGTTTCGTGGATTGAATCCTTCTCAGTTAGCGCGAGTTGGTCCGTGAAGTAGCCAACTAAAACTGCACATAAAATCATAGAATTTCCAGAAAAACGCAAGGTATAAACCCGAGACTTTCGACTTAAATTTCTTCTTATGTATTCCGTATTAGATCTAGATGTTGCTATCAAATTGTAGAGTTACATCTCCTCTTTCGAATAAGCCCAAAAAATTGTCCTAACTCGATTTGTGCCGCATTTTATAGATACTCAAAGTTAGCTACTCGAACAACCTGAACATTCGAACATTTCCAGAAATCTATTTCGATTTCACTCACAGACACGTCTCCGGTGAGTTTCCGACCAATTCCTCCGATATTGCTACTCGGTTTTTCATTCTAGATCTAACCCAACTTCCAATTTAAACTATAGTTCATTGTATAGCGAGAATTCGAAGGAATTCGAACCGCAAGTTCATAAACCCTAAACCGAGTTAACCCAGAATCGAATTTCCAATGTACTGCATGATAGCTCATAAAATTGGTACCATTGTAATTGCAATTAAATTTTGAATCCAACGAAACAAAAATCAACGAATTTGGTTCTGTAGATTGTGAGAAATCGGTGAAACGTACTCACAATCGATTTGGGATTTTCGTATGAACTGGGGTAAATTGGGCCGTCCGATCGTAGGTTATAGGAACGGACGGCCGAGATTAAAACGTGGGAGATTAGTAGTATATTAAGTAATTTAAATTCCAGAATAAAACTCTAACTTGTTGAATTTATTTAATGGCCTTCCCTAATGTATTTTGACATGAAATTTTAACCATAGATTCCTTATAAAATATATTTATTTTTATGTAAAATAATATGGGTTTTGAGTTTTAAACGCAAAATAAAATTTTTGTAAGTTCTAAGAATTATTGATTTATTTAGATAATTAACAAAGAGATTTTATGAAATAAAAATTTTATAAATATGTATAAAATATCATAGTTACTATATGTTACATTTGAGAATTTTGGACAAGAGGAAATAGGTCTAAAAATTGTAATTATGGAATTTTCATAAGTTATTTTATAATCTATGATTTTTAATGTAACAAAAAATTAAAGTATAGTTGATTAATAAACTTTATAGGTTGGGAATAATAATAATAAGACTAAACTAACATTTAATACAGAATGTTAATAAATATTTTAGGTATAAACTTTAAGTGCAATATATATATACATACATATATATACCAGAAATAAAATAGTAACTTAGGTTAAATCAAGGAATTTAATTAATCTACATTTATATTAATTATATAATACGGAAGTTAATATACTTAATTGAAACTAAGGAAAATACTTTATTTTATAAACCATATATTAGATGTGGATATGTGTAAAAGTTAATAGAGGTAATTAATACAATAAAACTATATAAAGAATGTTTTAAATAAATCCTAATATATATAGATAACAAATAAATAAAAGAAAAAGAAATAAAATACCTTATAGGAAATAGAATATGAAGGAATTAATAAGCTAAATTAAACCTATACATAATACTAATAAAAAGAATATTATATGGGGTGGTATTAAATTATGGTTATGAAATTTAGCTTAAAGAGTTACCTTTGAATTTCTAATATTTATATAAACCATATTAAAATACATATATAATATTATTTGTTAATGACTAAATGTAAATCGATAATTGGATTAGGTAATTAATAAGTTAAGACTTAGGAATATTTGTAATTGGATTACATAAGTTGTGACACAGATAAATCTTATTATATAATGATATACTTTTACATCTAAATGTGAAGTGGATTAATAAGTCTAGATTTAATCATTTCATAACATTTATAGTATTGAGCAATAACTTAATGTTTTACGATACAATCATTAAAAGGTTATGGTATAAAGCTATATTAAACTATGATTAGGAAATTAATCTAAATAACAATCTTTAAGTTTCTTATAATTAGATAAGCCATATAAAATACATTTATACATTAATTACCAATATTCAGAATGTGAATTTATAAATAAGTGTTGTAATTAATAGCCAGAACTTATAAAAAGGTTTGCTTATATAAATTAGATACTTAAAAACCTTTGAACCTTTATTTTGATGAAGCTAAGTTACATAAGAGATTATTTAATCTACTTTACGACATTGGAAATATTAATATGTCATCTGAATTTAAGGTATGAGGATTTTTCAGAGTAGACGATCTTACGAGTTAATTAACAATCTCACTTATGAACTAGAATTTAATTCTTAGGTAAATTTTACCTTATGTTAAGATGTAATGTCTATCCTAAAACATAATAAAGGAAATTGATTTGTTGAGTTATTCCTTTGAAACCTTAGGTTTTGTAAACAATCTAAAATGTATTTAAGACATAAGTTTATTAAAATTTAGTACAAAAGGAGTATACAAAGTTTATAGAGAGAAGGTGTGTATAAAATAAAACAGTTAGGGAATTAAATGTGAGTAAGGATACATAAAAGTTTATCATAAAACACCTTATTATATAGGTAATAATTAGGCAAACAATATACTTTGGGAATCCTAAATGTAAGAATTCGATAAGTCTAAGTTAATTAAAATATAGTAATTTCAAGATGAAAAGTAATTGAACATCTTATGACCAGATTATTAAATGGTTGTAATTAGAAGTCATTCTGAACTAAAGGTAAGATAGTTGATTTTAGTAGCCCAATTAAGTTATAATAAAATGTATCTACAACACTATGATGCCAATATACAGGATGTAGATCTTAATTAAGTTAAGGGGAAAACTTAATGGATTATCTAGTAATATTGATAAAAATACATTCTTGGTCTTACAACTTGAGTTATACAACATTCTAAGATAAGTCAAAGGTTATACATGACATTTAAGTGAGGGCTTAAAAGACAATTGAGACTTAGAAATAAGAGTGAGGAATTTATTTAAGTTTAACTTAGGCTACAAGTTATTGATGTTAGAATACCTTTAATATTCCTCAGAGTATTGTTGAATATTTGCACAAGTCAACTAGAACTGCTACAATATTAACCAGGTACGATTTCTTGTACTCAGATACTTTTGCTAACGAACTTTATGGAATGTTTTGGGAAAACGCTAACTGAGCTTGAATGAATTTCAAAAAGGGAACTGTTTGTGTGACTAACTCAGCTTGATGTGACTAATTGAGCCTTGAATATACAACTTTCATGATTATTGGTTCCTCCTATCTGGTTGTCTCATTAGATATTAACTGCTGAGGGTTTACGCCTCTGCACTCTGTAGGACTGGGTGTTTTGGTATTGCACTTGTGCAATTAATAATCTAGTGGGAATATGGGAAAATGTCAATCTTGGTATTGAGTATGGATTCTTTCTATTAAGTGGTGCACACAATTTTCACCGATGACGAGAACGGGTCGGTGGCAGCGGAGGTCTGCTATACCTCATCCATGTGGACAACTAACAGCGGAGGTCTGTTTACCTCGTCCTTGTGACAACTGGCAGCGGAGGTCTGTTTACCTCGTCCTTTTGACAACTGACTGGCGGTGGGGGCCATCTCTCCAATTGGTTTTATTCCACTCTTGAGTATGTTTGTCTATGGGAATCAACTTTCTGAAATGGTGGAGACATAAACTGTCTACCACAGGTTATGGGTATTCATATCATTCCTAGTCCTTTGTGACTACCTGAGTCTTTCTCTTCTTAACCAGAATTGGTTCTAACATCAACAATGAATGCTTACTAACTTTATGGTGTGACCTCTTAAGTGGATGACTGGGTTTGGAAGTTCTTTATCTCTAGCTTTTCTTGTTTTCTTTTCTCTTTAACTTGATTGTTTTGAAGTGCTTTTCTCTGTTTTGCTTTTAAGAGTTTGTTTTCATGTTACTATTTTATTTGAAGAATTATATTTTTAATTTATTGGTTTAAAGAATTGTACTAGTTCCATTCCAGGGAACTACTCACCCCTCCCGGGGTGGCTGCTTGGTTTCATCTTACAGGTACGAATTGTTATACAGGTGGCCACGAAGAGGATGAGTGATTGGGATGGAAATTAGGGATTGTGGAGAGTTTGTATATGTTGCTTTTATTATGTTTTCTCGAGTTCATACCGTAGCATTTGTAGTATTATAAGTTGTAATTGGTGAGGTTTGGTGCCGGGTGTTTGGAACCTGATGATTTGTAACCACCCAAGTATTTTATTTCCGCTGCATTTTGTTAAATAGGGGCGTTACAGATAGTAAGTCTTGGCAACATTTTAATGATATTTGGAAGCAAAATTTAAACTATATTTAAGGCCGATTTCTTAGGCCATAGCAAATTAATTAGTTGAACTTTAAATTGTAATTAGTGAATTTAGGGGAGAAAAAGAATTATATAGATTTTGGTGTTAAATGAGAATATGTTAGGCATAATCACCAACGAACATCCTAAGGAAAATATTGGTGAGAATTACTAAGTTTTGACATGATTTAAGTAACTTATAAAACTTACAAAAAGAACAAGGGAATTATAATGGGGTAAAAACCACAATTAAAAGAATTATAGGGTACAAATAAATTAAAAATGTGGGGAAATTATATTGGGAATCTTAAGAACATAATTTATGAGGTTATAAAGGTTAAAGAGGTTAAATGCAAAATTAGGGAATTAAATGGGTCTTTTCGTAATATTAATAAATGTGGTTGAAAGAGAGAAAGTCAATGGTCAACCTTGACTATATAGAAGTTTAACTAATTTAGGAAATTTAATTTAATTAAATTGGAGATTTAATAAACATTAAGCTGAAAAATAGAATTTTAAAATTATAGGGGGTTATATTATAAATTACCGAAAAGATGAGGACTATAATTTTGATTTTTAGTCCCTAAGGGCCTGTTTAGAATAATGGAAAAATTTTGGGGTATTTTCGGTAGTATAACAATCATGTGTATAATATATGGTTTAAGTGTTAAAATACAACTATTGTAAAACCTTTCCCGAAATTGTGTGATTTTGGGAAATATAGGGTTGTAATGAAAATAGTAAGAATAGTGGGGCCTATTCATAATAAGTAAAGATATGGGGTTGATTCTTGTGATTTAACGAATTAAAGATATAACATGTAGTTTAAATGGTAACATGTTACATTTATAAACTTGTGGGGTTAAGTTATAAATTACTGAAAATTAGAGTGTAAACCGGAACTAAATTAAGTTTGTGGGTTGTATGGAATTTGGAAGAAAATCTAGGTTGAAATTGAGATTTAAATAATTATTAGGGAAAATTACATCCCCCACCCATGAGGTTTGGTGTATTTTCACAGCCCACCCATGTAGTTTGGGAAATTACTTTGCCCAACCACCACTTTACCTCCATTTTTCATCCGTCACTCAAACACTCACTTTCGTTAGTGTTGCCCATGTGGCATCCCACCATTCGCTCCCCCAAATGCTGACATGGCTATCCTTTCTTCATCTGTCCGCCTCTCTGCCTCTCTATTTGGTTTCACTCTCTCCATCCCCCGTATCTGTACTCGACTCACTACTGCAATGGTGGTTCTCCTCTTCGCATCTGCACTCGTATCTGCTCGTCGCCCTCTTCTATCCCTTGCGTGTTGATTTTTCGCTCATCTGCGAACTCTTCTCCTCTTCGCATCTGCTCGTCGCCCTCGTATATGCTCGATTACTCTTGTGAGCTGATTTTGCTCATGTGCGAACCCTAACAGACGGGTATCTGAACTCAAGCCCTAGCTCTGCCTGCTTTGTTTGTTGTGTTATGTTAGTCGATGATCCACTGGGTCGTGACTTGTTGTTATACTGGTCGATTGTAATGGCTAGCACTGCGTCGATTGTGAACCTCAGCTTTGCTTGTTGTTTTTCGGGTTGATTGTGAACCCTAGCTCTGGTTACTGTTTTCTGGGCCGATTGTGAACCCTAGCTCTGCTACTTGTTGTTTCCTTGGGTGAATCAAGCTCTACCTGCTGATATATGGGTCGACTATGAACCCTAGCTCTTCTTGTTTGTTTCCTCCTGGGTCGATTCTAGCTCTGCTTGCTGTTTTTTTGGTTTGATTTGAACCCTAGCTATGCTTGCTGTTTGAATTATGGGCACATTTTGTCACGACCTTTGTGAAATGATGTTGTTTATGATTTGTTAAAGAATTGCCCCCCATACCTGGTGATCCCAGTTTTTTCTGATCCTTCACATTTCATTATTGTTGTAGCGGTACCATTGATTATCTCATCTAGTTCAGTGGTAGCAGTATTCGTATGTTTTCATTGTTTTTCCTGATGTGAGAAGCTGGAAAATAACCTATAATTGACTACTATACCATATATGCTCCTGGCCATTTGATGAAAACAATTGAATTGCTCCACTTTGTTGTATGATCTACTGGTATTGCTGCACTAAAGCTGTGATGATGGGGCTAATCCTAATCTAAGCTCACACTTTGTCATTGATGATGTAACTTGGTCTGCCTGTTGTTTATATGGGTATTCTGTTTTTTAGCTCTACTTGGCTGTTTTATATGGGTCGATTATGAACCCTAGCTCTACTTGCTGTTTGAATTATGGGCAGATACTTGTTACCATTCCTGGAATGTGTTGTTTATGATTTGTTAAAGAATTGCCCCCATACCCGGTGATCCCAGTTTTATTCTGATCCTTCACATTGCATAGTGTTGTAGCGGTACATTGATTTCTCATCTGGTTTAGTGGTAGCAGTATTCGTATGTTTTTCAATTGTTTTTCCTGATTGAGAAGCTAGAAAATAACATACATTGACTACTATACCATATGTTGCTCCTGGCCATTTATTAAAACAATGGAATTGCTCCACTTTGTTGTATGATCTACTGTATTGCTGCACTAAAGCTATGATGATGGGGCTAAAATCCTAATCTGAGCTCACACTTCTCATTTGATTAATCTATGTTGTAACTTGATCTGTTATTGGTGAGCAGGGCAATGATCCTAATGATGTTATACTTCTTTGCTACTGTTGTTATTCACTCACAGTAGGTTAGTTGCTACACTATGTCATCATTAAACAGCAAAAGTAATGACAGTCGCAGTCGCTTTTACATTTGTTAATGTGAAGTGTCGTTGCAAGAGGAATGCTCGGTTGTTCATTGCGGAGACATGTGGCAATCCTTCAAAATTGTTTTATCGATGTGATTGTGCTAATGGCATCTTCAAGTGGTGGTATGAATTGGAGCCACAATATGCATCTATTGAGACCTGAAATTTACAATGGTGGGGAGGTCAACTCAAATGATACCAACGTCGATATGATCATTCAACAGCAACTGCGTCAACTCAGAGATGACTAGCGGAGTTGAAGAGATAGAGTTGATCTGAAGTCTGAGCTTAATAACTCATCATTCTCTGTTATGTAGTAGTTGGTGCAATCGTGGTGTGGTTTTAAAGATAGTTTTAGTGTAGTTATTGTACAATATTTCAAATGTACTAGTGATTTTGAATGTATTAGTAGTGATACTCTAATGTTTTAGCCCTCTGTATGGTACTCAATGTGTCTCATATTCCCTCTGTATGTACTCTAATGTGTCTCATATTTCCCTCTGTATGTACTCTAAGTATCTCATATTTTACTCTAATGTAAGTTACATGTTTCTGTCCACAACTGCCTTCATGCTATCGATGATATGTCCTACTACAAAGTACAGGTTTAAAACAAGAATTCTGAACATGAATTCAGAACAAGATTCTGAACAAGAATTCACAATAATTCTGAAACAAGAATTGTGAAACAAGATTTTTGAACAAGAACGATGTTAAGAAAACTTAAACAAGAATACTTAATCATAAAAGCTGTCATGAGTTGTCCGAAACAACAAATTAACAGACAACCTCATGCTGTCAACATACAACACCACACTTCCTCATTCATTAATGTCACCTATTGAATAGAATCCGATAGCCATCAACAACTGTTAGGGAGGTTTTGGTCATCATCCAGACCACAACATAGTACTAGTGGTTCACACCGAGTGCCATCCTTACAAAAGTGGTGACTAAGCACCAGCTTACTTGATCCATTGAACACAAAATTAGAAAAACAGCAGCAACCAACACTACAGACACAACAACAGTGCACTACTTCTCCCTTCAAAGTCTCCTGCTCTGTCGAAGTTTGACAAACACCAACACATTTGTACTTCAGAAACCTACAAAAATAAGAACATCAGTAATAAGTTAGTGGGTATACTTCCGTCCATTGTATTCAGACAACAACAAAAAAAATACAACATACTTCTCGCTTCAAAGTTGAAGTCTGACAAACGCCATCACAATTCTACTTCATAAACCTTGAATCAATAGTACATCAGTACAAGTTGGTGGATATTCTTCTGTCCATGCTAGGGCTTGAGTTCAGATACCCGTCTGTTAGGGTTCGCACATGAGCAAAATCAGCTCGCAATGGATAGAAAAGTAATCGAGCATATACTAGGGCACGAGCAGATGCGAAGAGGAGAAGGGTTCGCAGATGATCAAAAAATCAACACCAAGGGATAGAAAGGGCGACGAGAAAGATGCGAGTGCAGATGCGAAGAGAGGAACCACCATTGCAGTAAGTTTGAAGTGTCGTATGACGGTCGTCCGGGGGATGGAGAGAGTGAAACCAAATAGAGAGGGGGAGAAGCGGACAGATGAAGAAAGGATATCCATGTCAGCATTTGGGGGAGCGAATGGTGGGATGCCACATGGGCACACTAACGGAAGTGAGTGTTAGAGTGACAGATGAAAAACGGAGGTAAAGTGGTGGTTTGGGCAAATAATTTCCCAAACTACATGGGTGGGCTGTGAAAATCACCAAACCTCCATGGTGTGGGGGATGTACTTTTCCCTAATTATTATGTATAGTATAAAGTTAAGAATTACAATTGTAAGTTTCTAAAGTAAGAGGGATGAATTACGAATAAAAGAAGTTATGGGTGATAAATGAATTCCGAAAATGTATATATGCATAAATAGTGTGGCTGGAGTGTAAATCGTATATGTATAGTATATATATATTAAGGTTGGAAAACCTTAGGTTATAATTAAATAGAATAGAATTGTGACAAGAATAATATTTGGTTGGTTTGTAAAGTAAATAAAAAGAGATGGAAAGATATAATTTTCGAAAGATGTACAAGTATGGTACTAAATGGGCGTTACATCTATATATATGGTATATATATTATAAGGTTTGAAAACATAGGTTATAATTAAATAAGAGAGGAATGTGACAAGAATTATAATTGGGTTGGTTTTGCAAATAAATAAGAAGGCATGGGAACAAGAATGTAATTTTTGAAACTAAGGGGATTGATGGAGAATTTCGGAAATATAGGCTGAAAATAAGAATAACGTTTACAATGATATAAGTGACATTATGTTAAGTTATGAAGAGCTATGCCATAGAAAATTATTATGGCATAGACATACCTCATAAACATTTCATGAAATGACGATATATCCATTCGGGAAATGTTACAATTCGTATAACATGATTTTTAAGAAAAAGGAACATATAATATGACCGACAAAGTCATGTACGATGATATATGGTTAGAAATAAAAATGCAACGATTAAAATAAATATAGCAACAACTAATACTACACGCTGCATACGTAATTAACAACTATGCCACCACGTGAGAACGGGAGCGTAGACGATAAACGTAGTTAGAGGATTTAACTCCATGCAAACCATATACGAAAAATGTATGCAACACGTAAACGATCCGGTAATATGTAAGTTATCAATGATTTTAATTCTCAATGGAAAACATTGTCGAATTACCAACTGAATGCGTACTCGCAACATTAACGTACAATAATATCTAATCCCAAGAGTAACGAAAGACAGTCAAACGAATAACCGACTAGAATTTATTACGGGATAGAGGCTAGAACTTATCTTGTCCGGGTGCATGGGTTTCGAGATTTAGAATACTATGTTAGATTACTTCCAGTAGACCGGGTTGGTGGAGTTGAGTTAACAAAGGACAGAGGGTGATCGTGGTCCCGCACCTAATACTATATCGGTGTACGGTACGTGTCTTATGGTCCGAGTGGTTCCGAGGGCTTCCTCAGTTCTGGTATGTGTGTATGCATGAGAAGAGTGATATGCTTGCTATGTGTTTGTGGTGTGGATTTAATTTTTTTCGCGATCTTGATTGGTCACGCGACGGATTGCAATTTGGAATTTTATAACGAAAACTCGGATCGGATTATGGATTAATATGGAACTGGTAAAAGGAAAATCTGTGATCTTATTTATAAATGAAATACCCCGAACTTAAATATGGTGAATAGATTATTTTAATATGGTATTTAAGGGCCTAATAGTGCCTAAGTAATTTTGGTAAGGAAAATAAATCCAAAAGAAATGAGAAACGCTTAGAAAGCGAAAAAACGCTAAAATAAGCGTTAAATAACCATAGGAGGTACGAGACCTCGGTTAGAGTATTATAAGGATTCATAGGGCTTATTCATGCCTAATTAGTATACGGGAATGATTCCCGAAGAAAACGGATCCAAATAATGTATTAAACGCTAATAGAGCTTTAGCGCACGTTTTTCGAGAAAACTCGAAAACGTGATTGTAAGTGGTCAAACGAACCCGTAAAAATTATAGTTCATTAAATAACTATAATTAAGCATTAACGGAAGCTTAATAACCAATAAAAATAAAGAAACGAGAAAATTCCGGAAAACGGGCCCGGTTAGTGAACAGTACCGAAACCGGGTAAATAACGAGCGTTTTCTGTAAAAGACGAGAAACGCTCCCTAGTAGTACAATAGGGGGCCGGTTTTAACAATTAATTCAGCCTCTCACACACACACACACTAGTTAACTAATAATAAATCAAAAAAAAGCATAAGTAATAAAGCAAAAAGCAACTTATACTACCTTTCCTTCTCTCTCTCCTCCCATTCCTTTCTTTCCTACGTGAGCACTCCCCCTCCTGAACCCTCTCTTCTTCCTCCTCTGGTGGCTACCGATTTTTGAGCTCTCCAACCAGCTCCCATGGCAACTCCACCTTCTACCTCATACTCAAGCCATATTAAAGCTCCAAATGAGAAAAAAAGTACATATTCTTGCTCCTCTCTTCAAGCTCTACATTTCTATCTTTTCAAAATCCGAAAATGAGCAACTTCATCTCCATGGGTTTTCCCCATTTGAAGAGAAAAGCACACCATTATGGAGCTTGGAGTCTCCTCTTTCCAACAAGGTAAAAATCTCCATAAAAGATTCAAGTTTTCTCCACCTTCCTTTGGTAGTCGATTTTGGCCCTTTGTAATGCCTTATTTTCTCTCTCTTTTGAGCTTCAATTTCACCTAGCAATGGTGGTGGATTCTCCTTCTTGAACCAAGGGCTAAAACCCCTCCTAAAACACTCCAAAGGTAAACCCTAGAAATCTTGTTTTGAGCACCTCAATGAGTTAGTATAAATCTAAGAGTTAGTGTATTAATTATACTTGTCTTTGTGTGCTTGGGTGATGGGAATGGAGTTTGGCAACTCCATTCCCCACACAAACCGATTTGGACAAGAAAGAGAGGAAGAGGAGAAATGGAAAAGAAATGAAGGAATCAAAAGCTCAAGGTAAGAGCTCCTTCTTAATGCTTAATTAATGCATTAGTGTAATGGGAATGGGTAAACAAAAAGAAACCCAACCAAACTATTGTACTAGTATTGTAGTTGTGGATGTTTGAGTATTTGTGAGCAAAAATTGGATTTGTAGGCCTTAGAGCCTAATGAATGGTGTATGTGTATTAGTATAGCTTTTGAGGAAGTAATATGTGTTGGTATTGTAATTGAGAAGTATTGGTGTATTGGGATTTTGTATGTGTGCTGGTAGAACCCTTGTGGTTTGGCTAGGATAGGGATGAATTTGATGAGAAAGGACATGTGTGGATAAGTAAGGAAAGTAGGTGAACTATGGCGAAATTTTAGTAGGAATTGTGAATTAAGAATGACTTGGTGAATGGGAGAACCAAGATGTGTATTGGGTTTATTAGAGATGTTTAGTAACCATGGAATAGTAGTAGTGGTATGTGAATAAAAGAGTGTAAAATCTGTAGCAAGAAGTGTAGAAAATGCATTGTAGAAACTAGGAAAATTAGTGTGCAAGATTTGGTAAAAAGAGAGTTGGACTTGGGTATAGGTAGTGTAGTCGATTGAAATGAATTGGAATGGTAAAATGAAGTTAGGACAAGATGCAAAATGCAAAGAGAAGTGTAGAAATGCACAAGTGTGCAAGTTGTAGAAATGAGAATGGAAATTGGTAGAAATTGGGCAAGAAGTTGAGTATGGATTGGACCATGGATTTGAGGTGGTTTAAGGAGTGTTTTGAGGTGTATAATTATGTAGGAAACTTGTGGAAAGTTTATGGAATGATTAGGGGTGGATTATGGGTTGATTTGGGGTTGAAAAATGACCTTAATAGCAGTTTTTAGCAGGGTCCGGGACTTAGGATATGTACCAAGTCCCGGACCGCTTCAAAAAAAGGCCCGAGAGTGAATGCAGGAATTGGTCCGGGACTTAAGTCCAGGACCAAGTCCAGGACCAGGTCTAAAAATCAGCCGAAAGTACACAGAAGCATTGGTCCGGGACTTAGGGTCCGGACCAAGTCCCGGACCACCCCCAGAATTCAGCAGAGAGTGTTTTTAAGGGTTCTAAACATGGGGGATTGATTGGTAATGGTTTTAGAAGTTGTTAAGGCCTTGTTTGGTGACCTTTAAAGGCCCTAAGAAGTGTAAACAAGTATGAGAAGTAATTAAGAAAGTTGTAAGTTTAAGAACATTAAGTTAAACCGAAACACGGGATAACGGGGTAAGTACGGGAGTAGTGGTTATGTATGTATTGCAAAGCTTAGTATTAATGGAACCATTTGGCATGTAGCCGGAGGTTCAAGAATAAGGCTCGAGGAACGAGAGTGAACCAAAGGAACAAGGGAACACCCGGTGAAGTAAATTCCGGAAAAAGGTATGATTTTCTCATGCCCCGTATGCTAACCGAGTTACGTTGATTTGTGTGCTGTATGCCGGCTAATCAAGACTAAAGCATGAAAACGGTTTATTGCCTATCACTGTATGTCTTGCTGTATGCTGTATGAGCTAACCTTCTTGTTGATTGTGTGGCTTCATTTAGTGCGTAGATCGACTCATAGATGAGTCCAGTTGTGTATTGACTCGTAGTAAGAGTCATGTTGTGAACTAATGGAACCGTAGCAACGCACTAAACTAACGAATCAATAAACGACAACGCAAACCAATGAACTCACTAGAATGTGAGAGAGTGTACGGGAGTAATAACCTTCCGATAACGGTAGGAGAATCGAAATGAACAATCCACAAATAATAAGTAGTGGAAGTATATAAGTAACCTCTATTAGAGGAACTAAACTTGGTGCAAGACATGAACCATGAGAGTAGTAAAGAATGATGAGGGATCTCCAAACCCCTTAGCAATTAGTCGACCCATTATGAGAGGACCCGACTGATGTAAGTAATGTCCCGAACATGAGAGTATTCGATACGTTGGGGAAACCCTTAAATCTGAGGATACTAGACGGTGGTAATTCCCTAAGCTAGTGGAGGTTATCAAGAGAGATACTTCTAGGCTGATCCATGAGATTGTAATATACTCTGAGAGAAGAGTGTTGGGAATTTGAGTAGTCCGGTAAAAGCGGACATTTGAGTATTTGAGGAGCTAAGCGTATAGCCCTCGTATTGTAGGTCCGGTGGCGAGTCTTGTGTATGACTCCGCCCAGAGGCCAAAGTAATGAGTAATGAGTATTGCGTATGTATGAGTAAAGTAATGAGTACTGAGTAAGAAGTGAGTATGAGTATGTAATGAGTACCGAGTATTGAGTATGTATGAGTAAGTATTGAGTATTGAGTACGTATGAGTAAGTATGGAGTATTGAGTAGTGAGTATGCACAAGTATAGTAACGAGTACAGAGTAAGGATCGTGTGCGAGTAAGGTATTGAACATGGAGTGATGAGTTTGCAAGAGTAAGGAGTGAGTATGAGTAGAGTAGCGAATATTGAACAGTACGAACAGAGTAGTGAGTAACGCAACGAAAGAGTAATGAATAAATAACTAATACGAACGGTTGACTATCGAATTGTCTTCCTTGGTAAGTATTGAACCTTGTATGTGTATGTAGGCATTGTTTATTGTATTGTTGTAGCATGAGTATGTATGTATGCATGTAAAATGAACTCCATGTATATCCGACCCAAAGTAGTCGGCGTACCGCGGTTAGCACGCGGTATATGCGAAATTCATATTCAGCGTAAGCTGACCCCCTAGGGGGAACGTTTTTAGTGTGCAGGTACTCGAAGCTGACCACCGTTCGAGAGAGTAGGACGGGGACTGCTATGTAAGCATGGGTAGTTGTATAATAGGGTTTGTATTTGTAATGTATTGTGAAATGGGAAGTTCCAAACTGTATCGGTAATTTAAGGATTGTAGTAGACTCGGTATAGTATTGTATTGGAGTTGTATTTGAATTATGGTTGAGTATGCAAGGGAAAGCAATGTATTGTGTAGAGTACTCGGTATGTTCAATTCATCAGACCGATAGTATGTAGTATTGTAACTCGCCTTGTAGTCACGTGGGTGACTAACGGCATTGTACACCCGCCGTTGTGTATGGAGTATCCGCTGCGAAGGTAAGTATTGTACAGTAATGACGGTTTTAGCGGTAGGGGTGTTACAAAAAGTGGTATCAGAGCGAAGTATCGCTCTGATGGATGAAATACCGAGTTTAGGAAAATACCGAGTTAGGAATTAGAGACTTAGGGCTAAGGGTTGAGTGTTAGCGTGTGAGGTACGCTAGTTAGGAACTTCCGCGTGAACCGGAGACCTACAACAACCATACCCCGCCCTCCGCAACCCACGGTATTAAGTTGGGAGAAGAACGCCAGAGAGATGGAAAGACCTCTCACACTCGGGTAAAACCCGATCTGGCAGTTGCAAAACAACCTTATTAGAAAAAGAACCTGTCATACGGCAGGTTCCGAGAATTGGAAGTCCCGAGGACGGTTCCCGTTGAATGACAATGACCGCACTTAATGGCGGAGGAATGAAGATCCTAACCACAAGGATAATGGGATTTATGGCACCATGGGGCGACATGCTTCGCAGTCGCGAGAACCATGAGTAGCCAGCAAGGAGAGAAGCACAATCGCGCAATGAAGCAAGGAAGATAGAGTAACGAACCCGAGACAAGGAGTCTACGGACGGTAATACTTGATAATACCAACAACGGTATACAAACCGACTAAGGAACTAGTCGAGGTTGGATTAATACCAACCTACAAGCTAAGAGGCTATAATAACCGAACAAACATGGTTTAGATAACTATGAAAGTATTCATAGCACATACACCTATAGGACTACAACGTGGTTCCTAAGGATAAGTCAAGCCTCGAAAACCACAGTGAAGGTGGGAGACACCTGAATTGACGACAATCATGTCAAGTATACTGAGAAGCGACTCAGGAGATTGATCACCAAGATCAAAAGATCAAATGAAGACCTAATAAAACCACCAATTATGGATGGAAACGATACCGTAACTGGTATACGTTAACTGAAAAACAACCTACCCGCGCACTTGCCCAGGGCAAGTGCAGCAACTACAAGACGGTTGGAAGACTTTTAACAACCCGCAAATACTTGCTAAAGTACCGCTATGACGAATGGAGCAAATATAGGATTACCAGTCCTAAGGATTAAATAACGAAACCTCGGAAAGGCCTAACGGCCCGACCATTGTATCAAGAACATACCAGTCAGCAAGAAGCTGGACTTGGTCAAGACCTCAGACATGGCGGCACCATGAAGAACTTCTTTTAACACTGAACTGTTATTTCAAAACTCAAATTTTCTTTCAAAACCACAACCCTTCTTTTAAACCTTGGATTTTTAAGAACCAAACAGACGGAATTACGGTGAGTATCATAGAATGATACAAGAGGAGTTGACAATAGAATACTTCACCTAGGCGTGTGACGAGCACTACTACGAGTGTACCCAAATACGGGATGTGGGACGACCGCACTCCGAAGGAGCTTGCGGGCCTGACAGATAGTTAGGTAAGTGGTAACGTACCAACATGGTACCCCACGTATGTATACATGTAGTGTACGAAAGCGGGAAGTAGTCAACTCCGCTCTACGGACCATAAGTAAATTCGAGAACAGTTGGATACCTCAAACGAGCAAAGGGAACTCAGATAAGCTTACAAGCTAAGGAGTCAAGAACCTACTACAGGAGGATGATTAAGAGTTAAAAGTGCGAGAAGCACTAACAACTGAATAAAGACATTGGATATGTCTTGAATATATTAAAGTAAAGCATGATGACTGGAAGGAATACCCAGTCTAAACACAGTAAGGCAAATGCCTAACATTAACACATCAGTGTACGATGAACGGGATAGAATTCCTAGAACCACTACCACAAATACACAGGGTGATCATATATGGTACTGAAATTACCATTCATCACCGAAGGGAATACCAAAACCGTTATAACATAAGGAGAATCACCAGTGATCTACCCTAAGAACGGGAGACGTTATAACCCTCAACGGATAATTCAGATCCGAACCGCAAGGTAGGATAACAAACTGGACATACCCATAAATGTCGGCCAGATGTAATGGCATAATCAGTAATACCCAGGAGCAATCCATAAAGGGTATCAAGTCAACACAGCTGAAAGAGATGTCGCGGTAAGAACACCACAGTCGGAGCAAACATCCGGTTAGAACACCGAAGGGATCCCACTTGACAAGGGATACCCCAAATTAATAAATGGTATCGATCTATACCAAGATACGAAAGGGTCTCCAATAAACGGAAGCGTGATGCGACGATCTTATCATGGAGCCCAGTATCACCTCCAAACCCGGCAATGGATTATGGAGAAGTAATCACTTGGGAACGACGTATGATGAGCAGAGCTCTAGGCAATGGATTATGGCTAGTAAGCCATTACCACACACAACCCAACGGTTGCAAAACCATTGTGAACCATATGGAAAGTTGTCAAGGACGACACCGATAGAAGAGTAACAACCAATGAGCAAGGATACCCCTCATAACTGTGAGACCGCAAGAGCGGTGAACACATGGATTCCAAGAATGGGATACCATCAATAAATGTCCGAAGATATATCCCTTTCGGAACTACTAATGCAGTGAAGCTTGAGCATACAAACATTGCCAAGCGACATAAAATAAGCTTCAACAACAATTATTGACAACCCGAGGAGTAACCGGTTCAGAAAGAACACGAGATGTGGGAACAAAAGTATAAGTAAATAACGCTCAAGGAGCTCAGGAGTATAAACACCAAACCATGGTATAAATGGTGGAAATGCACGAGCTCAAGCTAGCAACAGCGGATGCCATGTAAACCAATACTGTAGAACCAGTAAAGGGTGCGCAGCAGGCGACCAGAGTATGTGGGTAATCACCCAATGCTACGGAAATTGTTAATACGAGATAGTGGACAGACCGGGCAACAAGCCAGGAGTCTGCACCAAATAACGAAGCACCACACAAAGAAGTAGTATCAATTCCTATTTCACATAAGAGAGTTACTGCCAAGGGTTCACGCCTCTGCACTCTGTAGGACTGAGTGTTTTGGTATTGCACTTGTGCTTAATGATCTAGTGGGATAGCTAGGAATATGGAAAATGTAAGTAGTGGTAAATGCTTCCTTTCACCAACGAACATGGCATAAGCCAGTTAAGCAAAAGCTTAGAAACAAACTGTGCGGCCTAAGGCCAAAGAAGTACGAAGAGTGTGAAACACATCAACAATCACAAGATGTGAATTCCATTGGAATAAAAGTGAAAGGAGACTTAAGAAAGTCACAAGGACCGACGCATCGAAAACGCAAGGTCATACAAGTAAAGAGCACTTGTACTGAACCAGAGAAACTGGTATAATTCAGAAGCTACTAACAATAGAGGAAGCACTACAACTAAGTAGTGACTTAACCTCAACCGACAATAAGTCGGAGGAACCAAGTGAATGACACTACAAAACACAACAACATGTGTATAGATTGCCAGAGAGCTGGTTATAAATCTAAAACTCATCGAGTTCGAGCACGGTAAAAGAATACCACGCGACATGGAACAAACCTTATTCCCACAACAAGAGGGATAAAAAGATGATGTGTAACACGTTAAGGATAACGAGAAGGGCGAATAACCCAAGTTATCAGGGTCGCGCAGCAGAAGCTAGTGGGCCCAGAATTCCAAGTGGAATACACCTAGTGAATAAAAGGTTAATCATCAATGCCTCGAAGCCACTTAGGCTAGAACCGAACCCGTTAAGAGTTAAATAACTCCGATGAAAATTCTTGATGCAGGGACTAACCGGTAATACCGTTAAGACCCATTGATCAAGGAACATTGTATAATAGACCGCATGGAAACTGAACCACTCCATGACGGCTGAATGCCTTCGACCAATGTCCAATGTTGACACATGGTAGATTACGTGGGCGTAATCCCTTTTAAGGGGGGTAGAGCGAAAACCGCGAAATGTATGTTTGACGTGATAGGTGCGTAAACTACAATGCGCATAGCGCAAGGGAATTCGTTTTGATGGTTGATACTTATGTTACATAAACATTGTATTCACTCATCGTGTAATTGTAGTTATTTGGGAAATAAGAATAGAAAGGAGTAGAGAAACTCCAGGGAGAATAGAGGACCGATGGTAATAGTATGATGGAATGATGTATGGGAGACTATGAGTATATATATATACGTATAACACATATGTCTATATGAGTATAAATTTGTGTATAAATAATTGGTATAGCAAATTAATGGGATATTATACCCACGAATTTCCTAAGTATAGTAGTTGGAGAAGATGTAGTAATAAGTGATGAGATGATTAGTAAGTAGGTAATTGAATCATACGAAATGGGAAATGTATGTGTGTGATTATGAGTAGCAAGATTAAAAAGATAGAAAACGAAATAATGTTTGACAATCTGTCTGTTTGTATTGAGGTGGGAAGTGGAACTTGATTTGCTAGTGATCAAGGGAAGCCGAACACAAATTGGGGTGGAAGGATAATTCAACACCAATGCTGATCACATTGGGGTTGAAGGACTCTGGAAGCTCCCCTTAAGTGGTCACAGAAATAACACTAGTAATAGGTATAATCATCATAAATGGTATTTGGGAGATGTATGCAAGTTTTCAAAATGAATTTCCAAAACTAATTTGGTACAATGTTTTCTACAAACTCGAGAATAAGGATCGGTTTTTGAAACCGCTCCCACGGCGCTAGTGGATCTTCCATGCCTAGGCACGGGTATCCGGTCGAAACCATAGGAGGAGAAGCTAGTTTTGAGTCGGTGGGAGTGTTGATTAGTTTTGAAACCACTACACCGTTCGTGCGATGATAGTGTGTGTTTTGTATTTTTCCAAGGGCACTGGGGCAGCGTAGTCCCGAAGTAAGTATGCGTAAGTATGAGTAAGTATGAGTATAGTATGAGTAAGTGCCTGAGGATCTCTATATGTGCAAATGAATTTGATCTGAACCAAAGGACCGTAGAGCCAGAAAGTGTAAGTGCTCAAGTCATGACGGCCGTGAACCAGAAAGCGTAAGTGTTCAAACGTGACCGGTACCTGAGGGATCACTCGACTTGGGGGAGGATGGTACCTAATTGTCTGCGGATGGACCCCCTTGGAGAGAAGTAAAACGGATATTTTTGATTGCTATGCATGCAGTGACATGCTGTTTGGATGCGTAGTATGCATCATGTCAGACATTTGGAGTTTGACAGGTTATATGTAGAGGTCATAACCTTAGCATAGAGTATTTATACGAGTAACAATATTAGATTCACCAACTTTGAGGGCAAAGTTCTTTAAGGGGGGTAGATTGAAATACCCCGAACTTAAATATGGTGAATAGATTATTTTAATATGGTATTTAAGGGCCTAATAGTGCCTAAGTAATTTTGGTAAGGAAAATAAATCCAAAAGAAATGAGAAAACGCTTAGAAAGCGAAAAACGCTAAAAAAGCGTTAAATAACCATAGGAGGTACGAGACCTCGGTTAGAGTATTATAAGGATTCATAGGGCTTATTCATGCCTAATTAGTATACGGGAATGATTCCCGAAGAAAACGGATCCAAATAATGTATTAAAACGCTAATAGAGCTTTAGCGCACGTTTTTCAGAAAACTCGAAAACGTGATTGTAAGTGGTCAAACGAACCCGTAAAAATTTAGTTCATTAAATAACTATAATTAAGCATTAACGGAAGCTTAATAACCAATAAAAATAAAGAAACGAGAAAATTCCGGAAAACGGGCCCGGTTAGTGAACAGTACCGAAACCGGGTAAAATAACGAGCGTTTTCTGTAAAAGACGAGAAACGCTCCAACTAGTAGTACAATAGGGGGCCGGTTTTAAAAATTAATTCAGCCTCTCACACACACACACACACTAGTTAACTAATAAATAAATCAAAAAGCAATAAAGTAATAAAGCAAAAAGCAACTTATACTACCTTTCCTTCTCTCTCTCCTCCCATTCCTTTCTTTCCTACGTGAGCACTCCCCCTCCTGAACCCTCTCTTCTTCCTCCTCTGGTGGCTACCGATTTTTGAGCTCTCCAACCAGCTCCCATGGCAACTCCACCTTCTACCTCATACTCAAGCCATATTAAAGCTCCAAATGAGAAAAAAGTACATATTCTTGCTCCTCTCTTCAAGCTCTACATTTCTATCTTTTCAAAATCCGAAAATGAGCAACTTCATATCCATGGGTTTTCCCCATTTGAAGAGAAAAGCACACCATTATGGAGCTTGGAGTCTCCTCTTTCCAACAAGGTAAAAATCTCCATAAAAGATTCAAGTTTTCTCCACCTTCCTTTGGTAGTCGATTTTTGGCCCTTTGTAATGCCTTATTTTTCTCTCTCTTTTGAGCTTCAATTTCACCTAGCAATGGTGGTGGATTCTCCTTCTTGAACCAAGGGCTAAAACCCCTCCTAAAACACTCCAAAGTAAACCCTAGAAATCTTGTTTTGAGCACCTCAATGAGTTAGTATAAATCTAAGAGTTAGTGTATTAATTATACTTGTCTTTGTGTGCTTGGGTGATGGGAATGGAGTTTGGCAACTCCATTCCCCACAAAACCGATTTGGACAAGAAAGAGAGGAAGAGAAGAAATGGAAAAGAAATGAAGGAATCAAAAGCTCAAGGTAAGAGCTCCTTCTTAATGCTTAATTTAATGCATTAGTGTAATGGGAATGGGTAAACAAATAAAAGAACCCAAACTATTGTACTAGTATTGTAGTTGTGGATGTTTGAGTATTGTGAGCAAAATTGTGGATTTGTAGGCCTTAGAGCCTAATGAATGGTGTATGTGTATTAGTATAGCTATTTGAGGAAGTAATAATGTGTTGGTATTGTAATTGAGAAGTATTGGTGTATTGGGATTTTGTATGTGTGCTGGTAGAACCCTTGTGGTTTGGCTAGGATAGGGATGAATTTGATGAGAAAGGACATGTGTGGATAAGTAAGGAAAGTAGGTGAACTATGGCGAAATTTTAGTAGGAATTGTGAATTAAGAATGACTTGGTGAATGGGAGAACCGAGATGTGTATTGGGTTTTAGAGATGTTTAGTAACCATGGAATAGTAGTAGTGGTATGTGAATAAAAGAGTGTAAAATCTGTAGCAAGAAGTGTAGAAAATGCATTGTAGAAACTAGGAAAATTAGTGTGCAAGATTTGGTAAAAAGAGAGTTGGACTTGGGTATAGGTAGTGTAGTCGATTGGAAATGAATTGGAATGGTAAAATGAAGTTAGGACAAGATGCAAAATGCAAAGAGAAGTGTAGAAATGCACAAGTGTGCAAGTTGTAGAAATGAGAATGGAAATTGGTAGAAATTGGGCAAGAAGTTGAGTATGGATTGGACCATGGATTTGAGGTGGTTTAAGGAGTGTTTTGAGGTGTATAATTATGTAGGAAACTTGTGGAAAGTTTATGGAATGATTAGGGGTGGATTATGGGTTGATTTGGGGTTGAAAAATGACCTTAATAGCAGTTTTTAGCAGGGTCCGGGACTTAGGATATGTACCAAGTCCGGACCGCTTCAAAAAAAGGCCCGAGAGTGAATGCAGGAATTGGTCCGGGACTTAAGTCCAGGACCAGGTCTAAAAATCAGCCGAAAGTACACAGAAGCATTGGTCCGGGACTTAGGGTCCGGACCAAGTCCCGGACCACCCCCAGAATTTAGCAGAGAGTGTTTTTAAGGGTTCTAAACATGGGGGATTGATTGGTAATGGTTTTAGAAGTTGTTAAGGCCTTGTTTGGTGACCTTTAAAGGCCCTAAGAAGTGTAAACAAGTATGAGAAGTAATTAAGAAAGTTGTAAGTTTAAGAACATTAAGTTAAACCGAAACAACGGGATAACGGGGTAAGTACGGGAGTAGTGGTTATGTATGTATTGCAAAGCTTAGTATTAATGGAACCATTTGGCATGTAGCCGGAGGTTCAAGAATAAGGCTCGAGGAACGAGAGTGAACAAAGGAACAAGGGAACACCCGGTGAAGTAAATTCCAGAAAAAGGTATGATTTTCTCATGCCCCGTATGCTAACCGAGTTACGTTGATTTGTGTGCTGTATGCCGGCTAATCAAGACTAAAGCATGAAAACGGTTTATTGCCTATCACTGTATGTCTTGCTGTATGCTGTATGAGCTAACCTTCTTGTTGATTGTGTGGCTTCATTTAGTGCGTAGATCGACTCATAGATGAGTCCAGTTGTGTATTGACTCGTAGTAAGAGTCATGTTGTGAACTAATGGAACCGTAGCAACGCACTAAACTAACGAATCAATAAACGACAACGCAAACCAATGAACTCACTAGAATGTGAGAGAGTGTACGGGAGTAATAACCTTCCGATAACGGTAGGAGAATCGAAATGAACAATCCACAAATAATAAGTAGTGGAAGTATATAAGTAACCTCTATTAGAGGAACTAAACTTGGTGCAAGACATGAACCATGAGAGTAGTAAAGAATGATGAGGGATCTCCAAACCCTTAGCAATTAGTCGACCCATTATGAGAGGACCCGACTGATGTAAGTAATGTCCCGAACATGAGAGTATTCGATACGTTGGGGAAACCCTTAAATCTGAGGATACTAGACGGTGGTAATTCCCTAAGCTAGTGGAGGTTATCAAGAGAGATACTTCTAGGCTGATCCATGAGATTGTAATATACTCTGAGAGAAGAGTGTTGGGAATTTGAGTAGTCCGGTAAAAGCGGACATTTGAGTATTTGAGGAGCTAAGCGTATAGCCCTCGTATTGTAGGTCCGGTGGCGAGTCTTGTGTATGACTCCGCCCAGAGGCCAAAGTAATGAGTAATGAGTATTGCGTATGTAGTAAGTAATGAGTAATGAGTATTGAGTAGAGTAAGTGAGTATGAGTAAGAAGTGAGTATGATATGTCTGAGTACCGAGTATTGAGTATGTATGAGTAAGTATTGAGTATTGAGTACGTATGAGTAAGTATGGAGTATTGAGTAGTGAGTATGCACAAGTATAGTAACGAGTACAGAGTAAGGATCGTGTGCGAGTAAGGTATTGAACATGGAGTGATGAGTTGCAAGAGTAAGGAGTGAGTATGAGTAGAGTAGCGAATATTGAACACAGTACGAACAGAGTAGTGAGTAACGCAACGAAAGAGTAATGAATAAATAACTAATACGAACGGTTGACTATCGAATTGTCTTCCTTGGTAAGTATTGAACCTTGTATGTGTATGTAGGCATTGTTTATTGTATTGTTGTAGCATGAGTATGTATGTATGCATGTAAAATGAACTCCATGTATATCCGACCCAAAGTAGTCGGCGTACCGCGGTTAGCACGCGGTATATGCGAAATTCATATTCAGCGTAAGCTGACCCCCTAGGGGGAACATTTTTAGTGTGTAGGTACTCGAAGCTGACCACCGTTCGAGAGAGTAGGACGGGGACTGCTATGTAAGCATGGGTAGTTGTATAATAGGGTTTGTATTTGTAATGTATTGTGAAATGGGAAGTTCCAAACTGTATCGGTAATTTAAGGATTGTAGTAGACTCGGTATAGTATTGTATTGGAGTTGTATTTGAATTATGGTTGAGTATGCAAGGGAAAGCAATGTATTGTGTAGAGTACTCGGTATGTTCAATTCATCAGACCGATAGTATGTAGTATTGTAACTCGCCTTGTTAGTCACGTGGGTGACTAACGACATTGTACACCCGCCGTTGTGTATGGAGTATCCGCTGCGAAGGTAAGTATTGTACAGTAATGACGGTTTTAGCGGTAGGGGTGTTACAGTAAACCTGAGGATGACGCAGCCTAGGGGAAAGTTAACGCCCTTAAGGGTCCTTACATAGAGAATACATTATCCATGACCTAAGCATAGATCTTAGGTAAAGGTCACAGACCAAATTATATGGTGGATTAAGTAAACAATTGAGATGAGGAAAAATCCAGGGTAGTCACGGACTACATGGTTGGGCATGGGTGATCACCGAAGAGAGGGGAACGACCGGATAGGGTTCCATCGACGTGGAAATTCCAACGAGCCGGATACGTTCGTTGGTCAGAGGGCACTGCTGTTGATGCAATGGCTCCGGCTGTCAGGCCTCTGCGGACTCTGACAAACCGCACTATTATAGTGCACCAGAGCGACTACTCCAGAAAAGGAAGCTGTACGGGTTGTCCTAACATGACGCCCACCCTAATTGAACAAGTTAAGTGAAAAGTTAAACGATGACTCAAGAAGATATTCTTAGTCTTAAAATGAAATAAGGCCTCAAGGCCGTGTAATGGAATTGTTCGAGAAAGTATTATTCCCGTACTGTCAATTGTCGTTGCTTATATACTTGCTTATTGCTGGTTGTGGAATGTTATGATGATTGTATGAATTCATGCGTGTAATGTTTATTGTTATATCGTCATTGTAAATGAAAACGGTACAACATAAAATTGGAACAACATGTTAACAATTGGGCTAAATAACTTGAGTATTCTTAGGGTTCATGAAGGTTATATAGTTCGTGCTCAGCGTTTGGCTGAGCCTATACGGCCCCCACTTTCAGGATTGAAGCGAATAAAGTCCGGACGGGAGCGCGGGATTTTGGGATAGTCAACAGTCTGCCTACATGCGACGGTTACTTACGTTTATTGTTTTTCGGACATTGTGGTATTAGGATAGATAGATGGCTCACTGTTCGTTCGGAATTTATTCGGTTGTAATTTTGGGTTGTGTTAAATCTCTGTCATCACAGTGGTAGTGTAGATTGGATATTACGTTACTCGCATGGGCGAGTGACGGCGGGTAACACCCGGTTTATTTTGTAGGTGACTTTTAATTACCGGTATGAACCCACTGATATTAATGTTAGGCGCGCTGTTTAACCGGAGTTTAGAGTAGGGGTGTTACATATTAGTACTGTTTCATTATTTCATGTACTTATTATGCTTTTATTTTTATTTGATACATTATAAAACTTTCATTTTCATTTACATTCCATCATTTCATGGCTATTAAGTAGAAAATAATTGAGTAGATAGAACTTTTTCGTCTTTTGTAAATTCTGTTTAAAACGTCAACATTTTTAGAGATATCATCCAGTTCGAATTAGAACTTTAGTTTTATTTCTTCACATTTATACATTGAGTTTTGTCATAGCTTAACTAATTAGTGTGTCTACTAGGAAACCAATAGGTTATGGGTTCGAATTCAGGAAGAAATAGAGGCGTTTTATTTATTTATTGTCTTCAGTTTATTCTAAAGTTCTTATTGGTCGGTGTGTCCTGTAGCTAACCCAACTCCCACGGTTCGAGTCCTGGGAAGGACAAGAGGTCTCGGTTTCTTTTTATTTTGCTATCCCGATTCCGGCCCAAACACGGCCCTGTCATTGTCATTGACTTGAAATCAAACCCAACCCATCCCCCCCCCCCCCGCGAACAACTAAGAAACCCTACTGTTTCAATAGAAAAATGCCAGCCGACAGCCAGCAATATACCACGTTTTTTTTTCTGTTGCTAAAAGCATTCTTCCCTGTTTTCAAATCCAGACCCATCTCTTCCTCCTAAAACCTCTGGTCTTCTTTCATCATTGTCGGACATCATTCCCGTCACCACCATCGGAAAACATCCGCCTGCCCAGCAACTACATCACCACTTTAAGCCTCGATTACACCCTGTAATTTGTCAGAAAGCTTGCTCGATTTCATGTCTGTTCGAACTTGATTTGGATCACATACAGAGTAAGTAACGTTTTCCATTCTCTTTATTCAAAATCGGTTTCAAATCTCTAACCATCTCTGCGTCCTCGCCCTTTTCTTTCTTTGCCGATGAGCCTGAAAAGGGGATGGCCACCTTAATGTCGACTTCACCAGGTAGTACTGGTGTCTAGTGTCGATACTTCTCCCCTGGATTTCTTTGAAACATCTTGCGTCTTCTCGTTTGCACGGGTCACTTTTCTTCTCCTTCTCCACCGGAGAGTAGCGACTATTATGGTGAAAGGGGGTGGTTCGTCTGAGACATCTTAGACCCATGGGCCATGCTCTTTCCTAGAAGTTTTCATTTTGCCATCGTTTTTGGTACTTCTCTCTGCGTATTTTAGTTGGAAACCCTCCAGTCTGGTGTGGTCCCTGAACTAAAATCTAAGATCCAATGCAAATCACCATTTCAGTTCATGTAGTGATTTTGCCGTTCAGTTCATTTCATTTTATGTATTTTGATTGTCACAAACCTGTCGATTCTGTTGAAATGAGAATTGAGAACCAAAGCCTTCCTCACTCTGTGCGCTACTTATCTGTTCTGAAATTTGTTGTTAAGTGGGGAAGACAGGAAGTACTTGTGTGTGGATTCGTATATGTTATACTATGGGATTTTATGTGCTGGAATAAGATCATGAAACCCTCCTTGATGATGCTATTCCCCTGGGATGCTTGTTTTTGTCTGAGCATTGATCATCAGGAACTGGAACTAACCAAGCGAAATAATGCTTACCTGAACTACGATATTAGATTATTAGCCCGCAGGGGGGAATGGCTGCACATGTTACATGGGGCGATGGCCTTAATGCCTGACCAATGGGATTTTCTCTTACTCTATGCTCCGAACTTTTAGTGCTTTCATTCTTCTATTTTTATGTTTATTTACACCAGAAAACTAACATGGTTTCTTCTGTTTTGTTTTGTGTCTGTACATTAGTTTCTTACAGGAAAACTCCTATCACTCTCCTCCTATCTGGTATTTCCCTTTGATTCAATTTATTCCCCATTTTTTCTGGTTTGCGATGTAATTAACTCAGTATCGATGTCTTTTTCTGTGATTCACTCACCTTCCATGAAAACGAATCTGTCTGCCCTTTGTGCTCTTGCTAATATTCCGTTAATTAGCAATCAAGTTGTCAACCTTCTTGATTCTTGTCTGCGCAAGTTAGAGCTGCACTGGTGAATATTCAGAAAAGAAATGAACATGCAAATCGAATGTACATAGCTTCAGTTTGGCCCTCTTAATTGAGAAACCTTCACTCACTTTTTTTTAGCAAGTCTCTGTAGATCACCTTATTGAGTTGTCTCTGATAGATGAAGCGTTGGCTTGAAATTGACAAACAACTTGCTCATGAACCATGTTTCTATCAGTACCCTTAATGACACACCATCTGGTCTAGGAAAAGGAAAAAAATTAGTTTTGGCTGGGTCTCTTGCAACAAGACGATTTATTTGTCTGCTTCTATGCTCTCACTGTTGAACTCCATTGTTCGAGCCATCTGTGAATGCCTGATTGTGTTATTTTCTGTTTGCCTGTTGTTATCTTGTTGCCTGGAATCAATTAGCCACTCATTGATGTTGCTCGTGGTATCCGGTGGTTTTTTTGTTCGATGTCGCTCGAACCCTTCGAATCACAATTGTTGTCTGTGTCTGGTTTGACTGTGTGGTTCGACTGAACTCGAATCCAACCATTGTGAGTGTATCTGTTAGTCATCTGATGTTCTTTGAATCGACTGGGCGATTCAATGACAGGGTATCTGGTGGTTTATTGTGTTGAAGTGGTTCCTGATTGTGTGGCCCCTTTTTTTTTTGGTATTGTCATTATCTTTGAGTTGAATTTGTGTTGAAGCGGTACCAGATTGTGTTCTATTTGGGTTGAAGCGATAATGGTTGCAATTTTGTTCCATCATTGCTCCTACCCTTGTGAACTCAATCTAGAATTGCTCCATAGATTCTGTTAGTCACTGATTTGCTAATACCAAAAAAAGTAGCTATGATGATGGCGTAAATCCCTAATCTGAGCTCAAACATGTTACTTTTATCCAACTGTTCAATATACCAGATTGTTTGCCCCTTTTTTTGGTATTGTCATTATCTTTGAGTTGAATTTGTGTTGAACCGGTACCAGATTGTGTACTATTTGGGTTGTTGAAGCGATAATGGTTGCAATTTTGTTCCATCATTGCTCCTACCCTTGTGAACTCAATATGGAATTGCTCCATAGATTCTGTTAGTCATTGATTGATGATGGGGCAAATCCCTAATCTGAGCTCAAACATGTTACTTTTATCTAACTGTTCAATATACCAGATTGTGTGCCCCCTTTTTTGGTATTGTCATTATCTTTGAGTTGAATGTGTGTTGTTGCGGTACCAGATTGTGTTCTATTTGGGTTGTTGAAGCGGTAATGGTTGCAATTTTGTTCCGTCATTGCTCTTACCCTTGCGAACTCAATCTGGAATTGCTCCATAGATTCTGTTAGTCATTGATTTGCTAATACCAAAAAAAGTAGCTATGATGATGGGGCAAATCCCTAATCTGAGCTCAAACATGTTACTTTTATCCAACTGTTCAATATACCATTGATATATATAACTGATGCCTTTTAAGCAGGTAGCTTTATATTCAATGTCTTCATCCAGCAACAGAAAGAGTTAAAGCCGCTTCATATTTTACAATGTGAAGTGCAAGTGTAACAAGAATGCTCGAGTGTATGTATCTCTTACTTGTGACAATCAGCAAAAATTGTTTTACAGTTGTAATTGTCCTAATGGGATATTCAAGTGGTGGAACGAAATGGAATTCAATTTCCATTTGTTGAGGTTTGATCTGTACGGTGAAGAAGTTACATCTGGTGGATCTAATGGTGATATGTTGGTCATACAAGAGCAAATGCCGAAGCTCAGTGACGAAGTAAAAGAGCTGAAACATCTTCTTCAAAAAGACATAGTTGATTCGAAGTCGGAGAAGACCAAGCTTGTTATATTGTATATGTAATACTTGTGATGATTGTATTGTTGTACTTGAAGGTAGTGTTATTGGGATAATAACGTACTCAATAATAGATACAAGGATTTAGTAGATAGCAAATCTTAACAAACCTTGTATAATCTTTTATTTATTTATCTTTAAATGTTTTACAATTAGTTAGCTAGAATACAGGAGTTAGTTTCCTATATATGTATATCTCTAGTAGCAATTGTATTTTACCGATTACATCAATGGAGCAATAAAGATTACAACTTTACATCTCTGTTTACAAACACAAACTACTCTAACATGGTATCAGAGCACAGTCAAAATAAAAGATTTTCTGGGCATAAGCTTCATCATCAATGGCGGATGACAATGGGAAGAAAGGCGCGGCAAAGAATCCGGTTTCTTCACCGAGCACCTCAATTGATGTGAACGACCCCATCTACGTACATGCTGCTTAAAATCCAGGTTTGATTCTTGTTCCGAAGTTCACTGGAGTCGGTTTCCTTGGCTGGAAATTTGATATGACAACAGCTTTAAAATCCAAGAATAAGTATGATTTTGTTGTTGGAAAAATTAAAAAACCGGATGAGAATGATACCTTGAGGGTTTCTGCTTGGGAAAGGTCGACTTCCTTTGTTGTTTCATGGCTCAAAAACGCACTTTCTACTGATATACAAGAGTGTGTGCGTTATTGTGATGATCCGGTTGAGATTTGGGATTATCTGTGTCGGAGGTATGAGCACAGCAACTTGGCTGTGATCCATTCTCTCAAACGTGACCTCGGAGAAATCAAGCAAGGAGATTCATCAGTAGCAGATTATTATAATAAACTTAAGAGGATCTGGGGAGAATTAGAGCAAGCTAGACCCCCACAGAAGAGATGCTCTTGCGGTGGTTGCACATGTGGTGTTAACAAAGCAATAAAAAAGGCATTAGATGAAGATAAATTAATGCATTTTTTGATGGGGTTAACTCGTGACTACCTTTCTATCCGCGTTAATATTTTGGCAATGAAGGAACCACCAGAATTGGAGAAGGCATTTGCGCTGATTATACAGGAGGAAGAGCAGAGAGGTGGTAAACTGGTAAAGAGGACTCAATGTCCTTCTACAGTCAGAGAACCTCAGCCGTGGATAGCACCAAAAATCTCAACAACAGGGTTGAAACAGATCGCAGGAAGTTCAATGTGGCAACTGTAAAAAGCTAGGTCATACACTGAGAACTGCTATCAAAAGTAGAAGTGCACCCATTGTAAAAAGGTTGGTCACACAGAGAACGATTGTTTTTTCCTCACGGGCGAGATAATGTTCTCGCAAGAAGGAAGAAGGGATATGCCAGTATTGTGAAAACAGAAGAACAGATTGGGTCCTGAAAACAGTAACGAAGCAGAATCGCACACAGATAGCGGTCTCACGCCCAAACAGATGCAACAAATTGCAGAGATGATACGCAGTGCTAGCATAGGAACCAAATCCGAAGAACCATCCCATTGTATTTCTCAGGTAATGGTTCTTATTGTGCTAAACTTGTGTTTTTTCAGCTCACAAAACTCTTTTGAAGGACAGGTGATCGTGGATTCGGGAGCCACAGATCATATGTCAGGTAATGAAGCAAGTTTCAAAAATTGGAGACGCCTGAAGATGAGAAAACGTAATCTTACCTGACGGTCGACCGCAGCTAGTTCAGTACGTCGGCGATGTGAGATTAGGGAAACGATTCAGGCAGAGCAGCGTTCTCTATGTTCCCGATTTTAGGTTTAATTTGGTGTCGGTGCAGAAGTTTAGCTCGCGAGCTCCATTGTTCCCTTGTTTTGACGGAGATGTGTTTCTCTACAGGTCCCTATTACAGGTCGGAGTGACCAAATCGGGCGCGGCTTGCATGGACTGTACGTGTTGGATCCCTTGCAGGCTGAAGTCCACCTCGGGTATTTGCAGAATGAGGGAGTGTTGGGCCAGCGATTTGGATCAGGCGAGGCCTGGCCGGGCGTCATTTGGACCAGGTGACATATGGGCAGACTACCTTGGGCCTGGGCCAGCGTGTTTCTGGCGATTTTTTCAATAAAAGCCTGACGTCTGTTTCTACTTCTAAAGCAGTTGATTTACATGTTGCACTTGGGCATGTACCGTTTAAAAAACTCGTTTCCATGCATTTAATAAAGGCTTCTGAAATTCCGAATGATTTTGTTTGTGATGTCTGCTACAAAAGTAGAGCTCAACGGTTGCCTTTTACTACTTTTCGTTCATCAAAACTAAAAAGCGTTTGAGATGATTCATGTTGATATTTGGGGACCGTTCAAGGAGGATACTTATAATGGCTATAAGTACTTCGTTTGTTTTGTTGATGACTTCTCTCGGGACCACCTGGGTTCAACTCATAAAACAGAAAGTGCAGGATGGGACGTCCTTGTACATTTCATTAAGATGATTGAGCGACAGTTTGAAACACACATTAAAGTCGTTCGTACTGATAATGCCAAGGAACTCGGTAGTTCTCATGATGGTCAGCAGTTTTTTTCCAAAGCAGGTATAATTCATCAGACTACTTGTGCTTATACGCGCCGCAACAAAACGCAGTGGTAGAACGCAAGCACAAGTATTTACTTGAGACAGCACGAGCGTTATTTTCAGTCTAACGTTCCTATTCTTTATTGGGGTGAATGTATTCTTCATGCGGCATATTTGATTAACCGACTTCCCACCAAGGCTTTGCAGGGTAGAACACCCGTTTGAAACTTTGTATGGTCATTCTATGGCATATGCTGATATTCAACCATTCGGGTGCCTGTGCTATAGACCATTGTGAACGGGCTTGGAGGGAAGTTTAGTCCACGGGGGCGAATCGTGTGTTTATCTTGGTGAAGATCCTAGGAGAAAAGGGCATAAAGTTTTGTGTCTTCGTACCCGTACGGTGGAGGTTTGCAGAGATGTCAAATTTCAAGACATGTTTTCCCGTTTACAGCGGACTCAGAGAGAAGTGCTGTTGACTTGTCTACGTCTCCATTCACGTACATTCACCATCAGTTGATGTTCCTCCTGTCATGTTTGATGAAGATACGCGAGCGGCACCATCACAATCCGAATCGGTCGTTGAGCCTCCCTTGGTCGAGCATGATGCACCAATCCGACGCTCTAGCAGAGAAAGTCACAGACCACGTTACCTTGACGACTACGCTTGTACTACTACGTTTCAGGAGGTGCTGGATGAGCGGGTCTATAAGGGTGACCATGCACGTGACGGTTTGCTTGTTGGTTGTGATAGTCTTACTAATCTCACGCCCCCCCGTGTTTGCACAGCCTTTTTGACCTGTGATACGGCTGTTCCCATGGCTGATATGACTGAGCCCACAAGCTATCACGAGCTGCTCAGCATGAGCATTGGAATAAAGCCATGAGTGAGGAGTTGCAAGCCCTTAAACAGAATGACACGTGGGATGTTGTTACTTTACCAAAGGGTAAGAAGGTTATTGGTTGCAAGTGGGTACAAAGTTACTCAAGTCGGATGGTACGTTGGAAAGGTATAAAGCGAGGTTAGTGGCGAAAGGCTTTACACAGCGCCACGGGCTGGATTACAATGAGACCTTTTCACCGGTTGTTAAATTGACTACAATTCGTGCTCTTATTGTCGTCACTCTTAACAAAGGATGGATCATAAACCAGCTTGATGTGAAAATGCGTTTCTCCACGGTGATCTTGATGAGGAGGTGTATATGAGAATACCACACGGTCTTGATGTGGATGGGCGAATAAAGCCTGTTTGCTCAAAAAATCTTTGTATGGTCTCAAGCAGGCCTCTCGCCAGTGGTTTTCCAAACTAGCCACCTTCTTGCGCCGTCTCCGTTTTTCACAGTCGAAGAATGACTATTCTTTGTTTTATCGAGACTCTGACAATGGTCGGCTTTTCCTGGCTGTTTATGTGGACGATATATTGGTGGTAGGTGGCAACCAAGGTGAGATCGATGATATTAAGAAAGCTTTGGATGTGAATTTCCGGATTCAAGACTTGGGTACCCTGCATTATTTCTTAGGGATCGAGTTCGTTCGCACGGAACATGGGTATATTTTGTCTCAACGGAAATTTTGCATCGATCTTTTGACAGAATATAATTGTCTCTCGCAAGGCTACACAAGGTCCTATGGTCGTTGGTAAACATATGTTAGCAGACGACGGTTCATCTTTGCATGACCCTACTGTTTATCGACGTCTTGTTGGCAACTCAACTATTTGTCCAACACAAGACCTGATATCAGTTTCACAGTTCAGTATCTAAGTCAGTTCATGCAGAATCCTACTGAGACACACATGGAAGCGGCTCTACATGCTTTGTGCTATGTCAAAGGAACGATGAATTATGGTATTGTCCTCCAAGCGGGTCCTTCTTCTTTGGATTTATTGGCATACTGTGATTCAGATTGGGCAGCTTGTCCTAATACCAGACGGTCAGTTTCTGGATATTACATCTTTTTAGGAGACAGTCCTATCTCTTGGAAGACTAAGAAGCAAGCTTCTGTATCCCTTTCTAGTGCAGAGGCAGAATATCGGTCTTTACGTCGTGTTACTGCAGAGTTGACCTGGTTGACACGCCTTCTGAGTGAACTCGGCGTGGAACACATCGCACCTATACCCGTCAAGTGTGATAATCAGTCTGCTATTTATATAGCAAGAAACCCTGTGTTTCATGAGAGAACGAAGCACATTGAGATCGATTGTCACTTTGTACGGGAAAAGGTTCAACAAGGTCTTGTTGATGTCGTCTATACTCATACTTCTTCACAGTTAGCGGATATGATGACTAAGGTACTACCGGGCACACGGTACAAGGAGCAGATCCGACGTATGGGCATGCATGAGAGTATCCCTCCCTCCAGCCTTGGTATTTTGCTTACCTGCGCTTGGCGGGGGGGGGGGGGGGGTATTGGGATAATAACGTATTCAATAATAAATACAAGGATTTAGTAGATAGCAAATCTTAACAACCCCTTGTATAATCTTTTATTTATTTATCTTTAAATGTTTTACAATTAGTTAGCTAGAATACAGGAGTTAGTTTCCTATATATGTATATCTCTAGTAGCAATTGTATTTTTACCGATTACATCAATGGAGCAATAAAGATTACAACTTTACATCTCTGTTTACAAACACAAACTACTCTAACAAGTGTAATTCGGATGATGGTTGTACTGATTAGTTTGTGTTTGATAATACTTTAGCCACCTAGTTTATGGTGTTGAGTCGATGTAAGCTATATGCTTGGATATTGTATTGCCGCACTTCAATATTTATCAGTATAACTCTTCTTTATTCAAAATTTCAGTGCTTCAGTATAAACTCTTGTTATAGATCAGTATACATAATTCACACATAACAGGTCATAGTACAGCAACAAAATCTGAGGCAAATAGTTCTTAACATTGCAAATTTATGACTAGAATCTGCATTTAAATCTGAAGCAATCAAAAAAAAAATGTAGTGCAACTACAATTTTCAAGCAACAAAAATCTGTAGTTAATGCCACAAGTTTCAAGCACACACATCTGTATAGCAACCCACAGTTTTCAAGCAATCAAGCTACTTAAATCTGTAAACAATTAAAATCTGTATAACAACACCAATCTGTAGTTACTGGCACATGTTTCAAGCAATAGATATCTGTAAAGCAATGGAAATCTGATATAACATTGAAGCAACAAAAAGACATAGTTAATGCAGATTTATAGTGTGAAGCAAGCAACAGAAATCTGGGTAGCAATTACAGTTTGTACCATACTCCCAACCCATAACACAAGCAAAAAAACTTTCAACCCAAGTCACAATACAACCACTTGGATGTCCTCTGGATGACGCAGAGCATCAAAATACAAGATAAGTCATCAATTTTCTAGTTCATTCACTAGTCTAATCTAGTCAATCTAAATACACCTAAACATTTTTGTCTTCAAAAGCACCCAGCTCCTCAAATACCTGAAACAGAATAACAATTGGTCAATTTATGCTACAAATGACAATTAAGCAGATTTTAAAACCAACAAACATAGACACTACCTTGCATATGGTCTTTTGTTTCCTTCTTCTTCGATTTGGCCTGGAAGAAGAGCCAGCTTCATTACCTTTTCTCTTCCTAGCTGGTGGGATAGCTCTTGTCACACCATTCCCATCACCACCTTCCTCGGCAAGTAAAAGACTCGTACCTCACCTTGCCCTCTATGTCCTTTGTAAGTCGACAATAGCTCAGTGTCCCGTTGACCCCTCTTCCACTACAATCTCAATGAGCTCTTTCCCTTCAACAAAGATAACATTGTCATCAGTTGCCTGTCCCACCCAATTTCAATTTTTTTCTTGCTTTTAAGGTGCTTGTAGAAGAAAAAAGGACATCTTGGTTCTGGTAATCCTGCGGTATTCTTAATCACGTTTAGACAATCATTAACCAGTTCTATCATTGAGTATCGGTCTGGATCAAATGGCGCATCAACTTTGTGCCATCTAATCTTGTATAAAACTTCAATACATTGTTCCATTTCTGCTAAAACAGTTTTTCAACAAAAACAAACCAGTGGATTCAGTTCACACAATCCGCTTCAACACAAATTCAACTCAAAGATAATGACAATACCAAAAAAAAGGGAGCACACAATCAGGAACCACTTCAACACAATAAACCACCAGCTACCAGTCATTGAATCACCCAGTCGATTCAAAGAACATCAGATGACTAACAGATACACTCACAATGGTTGGATTTGAGTTCATTCGAACCACACAGATACCACGAGCAACATCAATGAGTGGCTAATCGATTCCAGGCAACAAGATAACAACATGCAAATAGAAAATAACACAGTGTCGAAACCACACAGTCAACAAGATAACAATAGGCAAACAGAAAATAACAAAATAAGCCACCAGATACCACGAGCAACATCAATGAGTGGCTAATCCAATCCAGGCAACAAGATAACAACAGGCAAACAGAAAATAACACAGTCAAGCATTCACAGATGGCTCGAACGATGGAGTTCGATAGTTAGAGCAGAGAAGTAGACAAATAAATGGTGCCAGATGGGTCGACCAAAGAAGCGTACCAGAGACTCCCTAATGGAGTCCGGGCAAGGAGAAATCGAATCAGTGGAGTCGGGGTGTGGAGTCGGATTCCTCGAAGAGGAAGAAGGGGGAAGAAAGAGGAACCCTAGCAGTGCAACGACTGCAACCCGATGAATGCAAATATGTTGGCTGAGTAATTCAGTTTCTGGAAGTGATGTGGATGCCACATCATAAGTGCCATGTTAGCTTACCTTTAAGCCATTTAAAATGCGACATGTGGCAGTAACAAACAGAACTCATAGAAAGGATGACTGATATAAACGGTAGAAAGTACATGGGTGGGGAATTTAATTTTGCAAACTACATGGGTGGTTTTGGTAAATACGTGAAACCTGATGGGTGGGGAATGTAATTTTCTCTAAAAATAATAATAATCAAAAATCAGAAATCAATACAAAAATCTCTTTCAAAGTTTGCCCTTAGAATTCCAAATAAAAGAGAATAACAACTAAATTCAAAGGCACAATTATAAGGTCCAATTCAAAAGCCCATTTCAAGGCCCAAGTTGGCCCACTTTCTAAAGCCCAGCTTGGCTAGTTTTCAAGCCCACTTCGGCCCAAACCCAATTCGGCCCATACCCACTTCGGCCCAAGCCCACTTCGGGCCATACCTACTTTGGCCCAAGCCCAATTCAGGCCCAAACCACTTTGCCCATACCCACTTCGGTTCAAGCCTAGTTTGACCAAAACCCACTTCGGCCCAAGTCCAACTTGGACCAGAAACTTTGACTTGACCCCATGTTTTGACCCGAAACTTTGACCAAACCTATGCTTGACCCGAAACTTTGACCAAGCCCAAGTTTGACTAGAAACCTTGACTAGACCCTTGAACCCCATGTTTGACCCATCTCGGTCTTTCTTCTACCTATAAAACCCAAACCTCATTCAAATCAAGTCCAAAATCCATTTCAAAATCTCATTCAAACTCCAAAGAAAATCCTAAAACATTCATCTTTTTCTTGAATCTCAAGCAGTCTTTTTATTCAAATTTCATCAAGCTTTCAAAAGAAACATTTCATGAAATTTAAAGGAAAACTCTTCTCACTCACAAAAAACTCTTCTCAAATGTAGAATGTTCTTCTCATATATACAGAAAGTTTTCTCCTAAAAACATTTCTCAAAATCAGTGTTTCTTCATCGAGAATTCCAAACAACTTCAAAGGTTTTCCAACTCAGTTTTCAAACTTAAAAATAAACCGTATTTGGGGAACATGAAATGTCTAACACTTTCAAAACATTTTCTCCTAGTTAGACATCACCTGTCTCCTCAAAATATAATTCGAGGCAGGGCACTGGGGCAGTAACATCCCTTGTCGCAGTCTGGATTTCTTTAGGCGGGGCATTAGCGTGGCAAACCTCCCCTAATTGCAGCCGAGATTTTTACAAGGCGGGGTGCTAGGGATGTAGTTGCCTTCCTAGTTGCAGCCGGGATTTTAGAATCGTCTAACATGCCTGGTTTATTGACATTAAAGCTAGTGAAATAGAATACGCAATTGCCAACTAAAGAAAGCATGTGCAGCATTTTACTCAAGCTGTATTGAGTGAAAACTGTTACAGTTCAGCAGAGAAGTGCAAAAACACATACTAAATTATTTTAGAACAAATTATAAAATGCACGGTCAAATGACCAACGTAACACAGTGCATAAAAACTGACCATAATTAATTCGAGTCAATTATTCAATAGTATATGCTTCGTTTTGGTAGTTTAAACAGAAGCAACAAGAAGCTTGAGGACTACTGTGTAACAGCTTAAGAATGCTGCAGTATGATGTTTTAAAAGATACATTTAACAGCAACGTGAAGTTGCATAATCAAAAGACTAAAAGCTACTGGAAACATGCATTATTCAGAAGGCTAAACGTTGCTGGAAACTTACTAATTAGAAGTATACCTTAAGGTTTATCCAATGCAAACTCAATAAATGAGATAAGATCATTCTCATTGGTGCACCGTTGAAATTTTTCTGCTACTATGGAAAACCTGATTAAGACTTTTGGGTTACACAGGAAACCACCAAGCACAAAAAAGGCTATACATCCCTGTAGTGATTATACATTGAAGCCTATTCAAATTTTCATTTGTCCGAGTCTAGCTTCCTGCCAGTAAAGTTGAAATGCAATCTATACGATGAATACAATATCAAAAGGAACAAATTGATGGAAAACTAGCAAATAGACAAAATAGAAAGCTTAAGCATAATAGAAAATTGTTGCTGATGCTGTTAATTCTTGCTGATGCTGTTACACGAAATCTAAGATATTTTTTAAGTAAAAATAAATGTACTGTTGGTTCTTGTTCTTTTTGAGATGCTTCTAAATTGCTTCTGATATCTTTGGTGCAGCGTTCTTCATCTCCTAACTCTTCTTGACAAATTTCTCTGAAGCTCCATCTTATCATCTTCTCCATAGTCGAAACAACAGTTTGGCAAAGGTTGGTGCCCTTCCTTCTCTTGTTTTTTCCTTAAGGTTGCAATCTTTCAAAGTGGTGTGCTGTTTGGAGAAAAGACAATGAGGATAGAGAATGATAGTGATGTCTTTTTCTACATGAAGCAAGTGTTGTTGTTATGGTATATGATTGATTGATATTATTTATCAGTTTGTCATATTATTACTAATGCCTACATATATGGTAGAATCAAGTATTATTTACTTAAATAGTTAGTTTTCCAGCAGCATTGCCATTATTCTTACAATCTGAATCAGATAAAAAAATGTCATACTCCACGGTTTTTGCTCCTAATTGTTGCTGATGTTGTTACACTAAATCTAAGATATTTTTTTAGATCAAAAGAATTGCTACTATTGGTTCTTGTTCCTAATTTCTGCTGCTTCTAGTATCTTTGCTGCAGTGTTCTTCATCTCCCAACTCTTCTTGATAAATATCGCTGAAGCTACATCTTATCATCCTTTCCACAGTCGAAGCAACAATTTCTCAAAGGTTGGTGCTCTTAGGTCTCTTTTTTTCATTAAGGTTGCACCTGTATGACTAAAAATTATTGATAAATTTCATGTATATTATGTCCATATAATCGTATCTGATGTGGATTTAACTAGCCTTACTTAATGACTAAGTTAACCACTTTGAAAGATTGCCTCACTTGGGTTATATTATTTACAGTTTAGATTATTTTGATCTCATTGTTAATTGCTGGTGAGATGAACTATATTGGGTATGCTTGTATACTATGTTCGACTTGTCTGTGATTAACCCCTTCAAAAAGATGATGAACAACCCATAATTCATTCCTTAGTTATCAACCATCTAAATCTATAATCTACAACATGCCTTGTTACTTTTTGTTCTTTGTTTTCCTTTTCTTAATCATTCGAACATATGCATGTTTGCCTCTCTTCCTTGTTGCAAAACGATATAATGGGTATATTAAATAATAAGAAATTATCCTAGAATTCAACAGTTCCAAAGATCGTCGGGTTGCAAAAATCCCGGTCGAAATAGTATAGGTAATTAAAGAAGCGACGGGGTGTCAATCCACGGGACTCGAAGAGTAAGTCTAGTCTTAGATGTTGGTTAACTTGAAAATGGGGTTTTTGTTGATTTTTAGGTTGCAAATAAAAAAGGAAAGTAAATAGCAGAAAAAGTAAAGTGATAGTTTTGGGAGTGTGAACGGTACTCTAGGTTCAGGGAGTGTTTCACTGCTAGGTTCTGCATATTCTACTGCTTAAGTGGAGAACTGGATCGGCTTGTAATTCTCAATATCTATCTGTATTAAGTCATAATTCCCGAGTAGGCATCTAGACAGGGATGTAGTTCTAGTCTAGACCTAGCAAGTATATCTAGATGGCTTTTAATGCACAGAATCTAGTCTGGTTGGTTCAATCCGGACTAAAGCTCCTAGTGACTAAAAGTAATCTATCCGATTGCAATATCAACAGGTAACAGGTTAATAGGACCATCAATGCTAATCACCTTGTTGATCATAACATGATTCGAGGGCTTAGAATAACTTAGCAACGTTTATTAAAAGCACTTAAAAGCATTAACCTGAACAATCCAAATGGTCTCAACAAGCAGCAAAATAATGCAGAGTTTAACTAATTACAACATCCCTTCCCTCGAGTTGTAAATCCCTTTTAGCTAGACATAGCAATTATAATCATAAAATGAGAGAGAGTTAGAAGAAATCATCTGTTTCGAAGATCTGCTTGCTCGCTCGTCCTTTGTCCTTGCTCCATGCTAGCTTGAAGGGATCTCGTGTGGTGATAATGGAGTGAATTGGGTGAAATGGGGCGGAAAATGGAAAGTTTGGGCGAATTTGTGAGGTGTCCGGCTGTGTAGGTCGGACACAGAGCCGGACGAGAGATGTCGGATCATGTCTGGGTCGGACGTGATCCGGACGGGGTGGAAATGAGCCTGTCCGGATATCGGACAAGGGTCGGACAAGGCTAAAATGCGCGAACTGAAACGGATATGAGCGAGGGGTGACGAAGGTGTTCGTGAGATAGGTGGGTGATTCGTGAATGGTTTTATGAAGGTTTATGGAGGGGATAGAAATGAATGGAGATGGAGCGTAAGGTGAGTGAGAGGATTAGAGATGGGGGAGGACTGTGAAGTCAGGTACGATTTGGAATGAAGATGGAAGGGGGTTTATATAGGGTTAGGAATTGAAAACAGAAATTAGTGGATGAGTTGGTTAAAGGATGTTTGATTGAGGAGAGTTGGAGTCTCTTATTAATGCGCCGCTCCCCTGTTTACTCCGCCGCCTGTCTGTTCGATAATTAGCCGAAGGCTAATTATCGGTGCGTGCTTTTTATTTTTCAATTCTGTGTGACGTCCGGATCGTGCGGATTGTGTCCGGATCCGGACGTGACACAGAGTTTCAGATCGGAGATCTCGACTCTCGGATCTGGAATTTTTAGTCATGTCCGGATTGCGTCGGCCCATGTAGATCCGGACTAGATGTCCGGCTTTGTGTCCGGCCAAACCAATCCGGACAAGACCAATTTTTCTGTCTCTGTCCTGATTTGTTCCCCGTTGTTGTGTTGTAATCCTTATGAGTATATCTTTATTTCCTGGTTTTTCCTGCATTTAACATATATAAACATCAGTTTTATCAAAGCATCAATCTTTAGGAAAAACACCTAATAAGTGGGAAACATTGCCTGAATTGTTACAATTAAGGTATTTAACCCTAAAAAGCTATATGTTTCACACTTATCAACTTCCTCACACAAGCTTTTGCTTGTCCTCAAGCAAAATAGGAATAAGAATATCTCTAAACCTTCAAATAATCTCAAATTTTAAAACAGTGAGGCGGAAATCAAACCAAGTGATAAATGCAAGAATAATCGATCGCTCTCTGAGGTAGGTTTTCACAAACAGTGAAGCAGGAACAATTTTTGTAAAAGCATAGAGAAACTAGATTGTAGAAAACAAGTTAACTTAGCTTGGGACTTTCCACCATTTTCATTTCTCTAACCTTTGGATGACAAGGGTGTGAAGTAATGCCTTATTCCGCAATACCTTTCAACACCACGTACTCATGATCAAAAACAAAAATTAAACTGCAATGAATTCTTTTCTTTCACATGCAAAAATATTCTTCTTCCAAGAATTATATACAAAACAAACGAAATATTGTGAATTGCAGAGTTTATTCCATAACCCAGACTTTTCTCTCTATCCATGTAACGGTGTTGGGCCAACTATCCCAGATCACGAGACCTTAGGTAGATAGGTGATAAGGCACCCTTAAGACTTAATAACCGGATAGACGAGGCCTGTTATTGTTAGGAAAAAAAATTTTGATCAGTGGAGTACCTTGCCTTACCCTTTTTCATTCCAAACATTCACTTCATTTCCAAAATCCCAAGCTAAAATAATCTGGTTTCCACAATTAGCCAATCTACCAGATTTTTAGTGAAAGAGAGTATTTTTAAATAAAACTATTTTTATACAAACCTCATCAAACAAAAAGATTCCTACGGTTTTCACTTTGGTTTAACAACACTCGTTGTGCACAGGCATTAGAGAAGCAAAAAGCAAGTGTGGCATTAAAGCACAATTAGCATGTTTTCAGGGAAAGGTCTCTCCTTCCTCACACTTAAGATGAGCAATGTCCTCATTGGTCAAAGATGAAAAACAGAGAAAAGAGCTTTCAAAACATGCTATACTCATAATAGATGCATATGCAATAATTAACCCTCAACGCAACAAAGGTGGAACATCAAATAAGTTAAAGGTGGAACTGAGACTCCCCTGGTGTTATGGATTGAGGAAGATGTTCTTCCTCACACTTGAAGTTTGGTAGGGGTCGAGAGATTCCTCATGAGTCACAGACAGTATGCGTTGTTTGCAGATTAAAAGTTGCTAAATTTTCACTGGTAAGTACAACCACAGAATAAGGTGCATTAACTCGAACTACAGAGAATATTTGAATCGAATGAATCATATTTAGAGAAAGAATACTCCCCATAGTTTAAGCTTAGCAGACATTCGCAGTAGTGTGGTTCCATTTCCTGTACTTATAGCCCTTTGTTTCGCAGTAGAGATGACATGTAAAGTAATCATTTTAGAACGCTGCACTGCTCAGAGAAACAATAAATTTAGCAATTTAGAATTTAAAACACTGCATAACATAACAATTACCACTTCTCCTGCATTCCCATGTTTCCGTTAGTTTGAACAAGGAAAAGGAAAAAAAATGAATCAAAGAAAAAGAAAAGAAAAATACAGAAAAACCATCAAAAGAAAAGAAAGCAGTAAAAATAGAATGGCTATCACTGAGGTGGTGGCGGTGGTGGCGGTGGCTGTGGTGGTCGCGCTCCCAACTGGGCAACGAGCATCTGCATGAGCTGGTAGTTCTGGGCCTGCTGAGTGGACGCGTCTGCCATGTACCTAGCAGCCTCTCTGTGTAAAGCATCACTGCGCTCTAAACGCTCAGCGATGGAGATCTGCTCTGCCTGGAGGGTGCCCTGTGTGTGGCGGATCTCATCTATATGTCCCTCCATGCGCACCTGGCGCTGCTGGACCTCCCCAACCTGCTGCTGTACAGAGCCGAACTGCTGCTCCATACCCCCGAATCTCTGCTCCATCCTCTGCTGCTGCTGGAGAATGGAGTCCATCATGGTCTGTATCTCTGGGGGAACACTCATCACAGGGACTGTGGGGGGCGCCATGGTAGCAGTGGCCGGTGTGGAGCTGGAGCTCGCAGATGTACCAGCCGATCCTAGGCCGAGCTGCCCTTCTTGTTCTCAGAGCTTGGAGGTAGACTCTTTCGATTTCAGGATCGAAGTCTGTATCTGGAGGCCAGTCGAGCGTGTTCTTCGCATCCACTAGGAGCTTCTAATCAGCCCGAGAAAAGGAACAAATGAGTGAGTTTTAAAGTAATGAAAATGGCACACAAACAAATTAAAATCAAAATATATTACAAAACAAACGATTATAAACAGTGTGTGTGATAGAGTAACAAATTAAACCAAGGCTAGGGACTAGACCAAAAGTCAGTCCCGGCAACGGCGCCATTTGCAACAAGATATAATGGGTAATATTAAATACTAAGAAATTATCCTAGAATTCAACAGTTCCAAAGATCGTCGGGGTTGCAAAAATCCCGGTCGAAATAGTATAGTAATTAAGAAGCGACCGGGTGTCAACCACGGGACTCGAGAGTAAGTCTTAGCCTTAGAGGTTGGTTAACTTGAAAATGGGGTTTTGTTTTGATTTTTAGGTTGCAAATAAATAACAGGAAGTAAATAGCAGAAAAAGTAAAGTGAGTTTTGGGAGTGGAACGTACTCTAGGTTCAGGGAGTTGTTTCACTAGCTAGGTTCTGCATATCTACTGCTTAAGTGGAGACTTGGATCGGCTTGTAATTCTCAATTATCTATTCTGTATTAAGTCATAATTCCAGATAGCTCATCTAGACAGGCATGTAGTTCTAGTCTAGACCTAGCAGTATATCTAGATGGCTTTAATGCACAAATTACTAGTCTGGTTGGTTCAATCCGGACTAAAGCTCCTAGGACTAAAGTAATCTATCCGATTGCAATTATCACAGGTAACAGGTTAATAGGACCATCAATGCTAATCACCTTGTCTGATCATAACATGATCGAGGGCTTATAATAACTTAGCAACGTTTATTAAAAGCCCTTAAAAGCATTACCTGAACAATCCAAATTGTCTCAACAAGTAGCAAATAATGCAGAGTTTAACTAATTACAACATCCCTTCCCCTAGAGTAAATCCTTTTGCTAGACATAGCAATTATATCATAAATGAGAGAGAGTTAGAAGAAATCATCTGTTCGAAGATCTTCTTGCTCGCTCCGTCCTTTGTCCTTGCTCCATGCTAGCTTGAAGGTTGATCTCGGTGATAATGGAGTGAATTGGGTGAAATGGGCGAAAATGGAAAGTTTGGGCGAATTTGTGAGGTGTCCCCGGCTGTGTAGGTCGGACACAGAGCCGGACGTGAGAGTCCGGATCTGTCTGGGTCGGACTGATCCGGACGTGGGGGAATGAGCCTGTCCGGATCCGGACAAGGGTCGGACAGGCTAAAATGCTCGAAACTGAAACTGGATATGAGCGGAGGTTGACGAAGTGTTCGTGAGATAGGTGGGTGATTCGTGAATGGTTTTATCCGGTTTATGGAGGGGATAGAAATGAATGGAGATGGAGCGTAAGGTGATGAAGGATTAGAGGGGGGACTGTGAAGTCAGGTAGATTTGGAATGAAGATGGAAGGGGGTTTATATAGGGTTAGGAATTGAAAACAGAAATTAGTGGAAGTTTGGTAAAGGATGTTTGATTGAGAGAGTTGGAGTCTTCTTCATTAATGCGCCGCTCCCCTGTTTACTCGCCGCCTGTCTGTTCGATAATTAGCCGAAAGGCTAATTATCCGGTGCGTGCTTTTTATTTTTCAATTCTGGTGTGACGTCCGGAGTGTCCGGATTGTGTCCGATCCGGACGTACACAGAGTTTTCAGATCTGGATCTCGACTCTCGATCTGGAATTTTTAGTCATGTCCGGATTGGCGTCCGGCCCAGTAGTCCGGACATGAGATGTCCGCTTTGTGTCCGGCCAAACCAATCCGGACAAGACCAATTTTTCTTCTGTCTCTGTCCTGATTTGTTCCCCGTTTGTTTGTGTTGTAATCCTTATGCTGTATAATCTTTATTTCCTGGGTTTTTCCGCATTTAACATATATACACATCAGTTCTTTCAAGCATCAATCTTTGGAAAAACACATCATAGTGGGAAACATTGCTGAATTGTTACAATTATAAGGTATTTAAACCCTAAAAAGCCATATGTTTTCACACTTATCTTGTTCCCATCTTCAATCTTCATTCTCTTCTTGTATATGTAGAGATAAACCACTGCTGCTGCAGCATTTCGCTCACCAGATTGAAGACGGGAACATTCAGGTATTGGTAATATACTCGAACTTATCTTCTTGTTTCAGCCGAACAAGGACCATACACACGTCTCACCTCATTCTCTTCTTGTGTATGCAGAGATAAATCACTGTCGCTGCTGCTGTTTTTCTGCAGAGATAAATCAAAGCTTCTGCTGCTGCAGACGTGGGAAGTTTTTTCGTTGGTATTCCGTGGGTAAACTATACAGGAAAACAAAACACTGTTAGTGGGTAATCCGTAGGTAATACCTACGAGGATGTTTTGTGGGTATTTTTCTCGTAGGTATTCCGTGGCTATACACGTTACAAACTAACATTATATCCGTTAGTATTCTGTGGGTATTTATCGTGGACTTTTCCGTAGGCATTTAACAACGAGAGAAGCCGTGGGTATTTTGTCGGTAATTACCGACGGGATTATATTTTGGTGGGTAACTAATTTACCGACGAGGCATTTACCCACGGATACTTTCCGTAGGTATTCCGTGGGTATAAACGATTACCTACGACTTACCCACGGAAATGTCTGTAGGTAAACCCGTTTTTTTATACTGTAATCATAATGGGTTGTTCACACTTAAGAATGATAATATTGTTCAATGCTATTTAGGTTGGTAGCTCATTCTTTCATGAGATGAGCCTTAGGGTTATTTCTAATAGTTGGCATGAAATAATCGAAAGATTTTTTGGAATCTTAACAAAGCACCACCTTTTTTGTTGCAAGTTGTGTATATATATTTGTATTAATTTCACACTCATTGTCTTATTAATGTATCTCTTTCAACTAATTTGACCATTTTGTAGCTGGCAAGTATCGATCACAATGTTATTGGAGAACTTGTTGACATACTGCAGAACGTTTATATCGTCAGTTGTTAGAACTGGAGTAATTAAAATAAAAGAAAAGAAATTAAAACTCAAAATATCCGTCGGGCTGCAAACAAATCCCGGTCGTTGTAGTATAGTTAAGTCTAAGCGACCGGATATCGAACCGTGGGACTTATAGTGAAATAAGTAGTACCTAAGCTGTCACTAAAGGGGGGTTAATTGACTTGTTTCTGAAAAGTAAATAACAGATTGAATTTAGTGAACTGAAGTTGAATTAAACGGGACTCCGGGTTCAGGTTAATGATCTGATAAATTGTGCTATCTCTACCGTTTAGTAAAATAATTTGGCAAGATTCCATTATTATCTTAAGGTCCGATGACAACTCATAAGAACTCGTTTACCTGAAAATGCAAGGTCCGATGAAAACTCAAGCAGAATGCGTATAAACGGCAGAGGAGTGTGAGGAATTTTATTCTTGCAACTTGTATTAACTTAAACGATGAAAATAAGTTCCTACAGTTTTACGGCTTAATTAACCTGTCTGTTCGTCACCGATCAGATTAAAAACAGATTTAGTAAGGCTTTTTAATAAATCGATGAAATTTATTAAAAAGGGAGCGTGATAAACTTTAATCGTAACAAACTGAATTTATTTTAACCGGTAGAAATATATATTACACAACTAACAAACCATAATTAAACCCTCGCCCGGAGCAAATCCTCCTTAGCCTGACATATTAACTGGTAATAAATCAGACAGAGGTTGGACGTAATATTAGTACGGAGGTGTGGATGGTGAATGGAGAAATGAAGAGAATGAAGAATGAAGCGTGTACGTAGGCTATTATATGTGGAATGAGTGATTTGGAGTGTTTGAGTTCTGGGGACTGAATGATGTGTTGTGGTGTTCGGGTCAGAATTAATGGAAGAGAATGGAATGAGGTGAGCGATGGTCTGATTTTCTGGTTTTCTCCGTACGCCTGTTTAAGGTTGCAGGAGCTGGGTTTAAATAGAGGAAGGGAAGAGGCAGATCCGTAAGAATTGATTGCAGATTGATTGCTTCATTGATTGCTCATTAATTGCAGGGGACAGAGCTGAAGACGCGTGAAGGAAATAAGGTAGGCGCCGCTCGGAGTAGATGGATATGGCAGAATGCGAAGAAGAAAACTGTCGGCGTTGTTTTTTTAGTCATGTCCGCATTGGCGTCCGCCCATCCCCAGGCGGTTGCTTGATCTGTCCGCCTTGACGTCCGCCTGAAACCAAGCGGTTGCTTGGTCTGTCCGCCTTGATGTCCGCCTGAAACCAAGCGGTTGCTGGTCTGTCCGCCTTGACGTCCGCCTAGCCAGAGCGGACACAAGGGAGAGTCCCCTCCCTGTCCGCCTGTCCTCACGTGGACACAAGTGTGGTCGTGACATATTTTCTTCTACGAACATATTTTCTTCTACGAATTTTGACCGGCTCTAGATTCTTCGTTTAGACTCCGTTTTCTGAGCTGTTTGCGTCTATGCGTTCGTCTCTTCGTCTACTTTACTCCCAGCTTGGTTTTCCTCATGTTAAACCAATAAATTTGTGAGATAACCAATAAAACATAACTAGAGGAAAACCTACCGAAGTGGAGAAATGAGCAAGAAAAGTGTTAATATATTATATGAAATATACCTATAAAACATGCTCATTTGGACACTTATCACACACCCACACTTATCTTTTTGCTTGTCCTCAAGCAAAACCACGTACCCAAGTAAGTAGGGAATGCTCAATACTAACAAATATTATTATGAAGGGTAGGATAAAGAGGTGAACAATTCATGATCTTTTTAACTTATTAAGGAGTGTGACAAATTACTTGCTGGTGGCATAGGTGTGCTCAGGGTAAAAACAAAATATAGAGTTTCGGGGTATGATCTAAGGTACTTCAATGTTTCTTTTGTTTAGGTGACTCTAAGAACTTTTACCATGGCCAACTTCTCTCAAGAATGTGCATTGAGGAGAAAACAAAAGGAAGAAAAGATTTATGCATTTGCTTCACTTTTGCATAAGGGATGAGAAAATGTAGGCATAACGCCTTTGTATTCAAGAACACTCAACTCTCTTTGTTGGTTACCAATGGTGTCTCGCAAGTCCCTTATTTTTTTGTATTCTTCTTTCTTTTTTAAACAGAGAAGTACCCCTTAGCAATCCCTAAGAGAGAAGACAGAAAGAAACCCTGAGCAATAAAATCCAACCATTAGCAGATTATTTGGTCACACCGCATAAGAAAAATGCTCCTCAAAAGTAATCAAATGAAAATTTTTAAAATTTGTACCATTTATCCCACAATTCATAATAGTATTTGTTTTTAAAGAGAACAACCTACATTAGCAGGGTAAATAATTTTAATTTTTGAACAAATGCAAGATAAGCAGAGAGATTTAAACAATCTAAGCACAAAATGCCCTGAAAAGGCTCTTCCCCCACACTTAAGCTCAAACAATGCCCTCATTGCGTAGATGGAATTAAATTAATAGGGCATGCAATTAATAAAGGAAGGAGTGTACTCCCCAGATTTCGTAGAGTGTGTAGAGCTCCCCCACACTTGAGTGCAGCTGTGGAATGTCATGAAATGAACCTGTAAAGAATATTCTACACAGCAAGAAGAACTCAAGTAAAACCTGCATTTTATTATAACAAATAAAAGGGAAATATAGTACAAAAAAGAAAACAACATTAAATTAAAGGAAAGATAAAAGATAGATAGTGGGTTGACTCCCACCAAGCTGCCCGGGTTTAACGTCTCTAGCTAGACGTATGTTCTTTATTATCCCGGATCATAAATGAATGTTGACAATGGTAGTACCGGGAACAGGAAAATGGCAATGTGTTGGACCGAACCACCTGGATCAAAACAAAGTATTACGGCAATAATTACAGTAGGAAAATTCAAACTCCACAAAACCTGGTTTTGAAGGAGATGTTTGCTGCCATTAATATTGTATTGAAAACCGGGTGATGGTTGTAGTGCTTCCTCAAATTGGAGAATGTAAACATTCTCCTTTTGTTGTTTAGCCGTATGGATGCAAGATGGTAGTGGTGGTGCTTGCTCAGAGTCGAGGATGTAAATTTCCTCCCCCGGAATGAAAATGAAGGTGGAAGTGGGCTTCAACGGGTGGGTTGGGTGGGCATTATTTTTCTTTCGAAGGGCCCAAATTTTTCAATGGATGATCCTTAGTGTGAGTATCATCTAGTTATGGAGACGCCCATTCAAATTTAAGGATGAAGACATCCTTAACTGCGTTGAGTGGTTCAGGGAGAACTTCGGGGAAATTTGTATCTTCAAATTCTGACCCTGGATCAAATGGAAAGGTGGCCTTCTCACTTAGCGAGCTGACTTCGAGTTTCCACCCTAATTCTTTGTTGCATAAGAGGGGAAGGCTGTGATCCTCCAGATGAAGATCAAAGTTGGATGGCTTTTCCTCTTCAAATTTGAGGATGTAATAATCCTCGTCTTCTTTGAGAGGCTCATAGGAAGCCTTGATTGAATTCAACTTCAGAGGGAGGTGGTTCCTTGAAGGTGATATTGGTATTTTGTTTGGATGTTCTGACAGCGAGCATTTCCTCCTCTTCATTTTTGAGGATGTAACTATCCTCATTTTCTGGATATAGCACAGAGAAGGAGGGAAAATAATGGTAATTGACTTCAGAGGGAGGAGACTCCATGAAGTTAAGGTAGAAGTTGTCCTCTGATGGCTTGTCCTCAAGCTCAAACAGAAGATTTGATGCCGTTTGCTCATTTTCGAACGGGGGTGGTGGTAAAGAGTAACTCAATCCCCAGGTAAGTCGTCCACTATATGTACCAGTTTGCTCTCCGGTTGCTGTGATGTAAGGTCTAGTGGACCTTCCATCATTTCGTTTATCGCAACTAATTTGGCATAGAGCTTCAATTGGTTCATGTCGAGGTATTCTTCCTCGGCCTGCTGCTCCACTTCAGGGACCATTTCACTCTCGGGTTGTTGCTCCTTTTGAGCTATTGTGATGGGCTGGTCCACTACGTAAATTGCACTTGCATACTCTTTTGGATTTGGATTGGTTTGTGAGGGAAATTTACCAGGTGGCCTTTGTTGAGTTAGAAGTTGTTGTATTTGAGACTGCAAGGCTTTTTGGTCGTTGCGCAGAGCTGCGACCTCCTCTTGCGTGTCTTGGGACTTACCCATCATTGCTTTAAACATCTCTTGCATTTGAGACATTTCAGACTCAGGATTCGAAGGAGGTTGAGTTGGTCGAATCGAAGAAGCTTCATTGCCATAAGGATGTTGCTGATATTGCCTTTGGCCTCCTTGGAAATTGGACTGAGGTCTGTAATTTTGAGATGGTTGAAGTGTATGTGGGTTTTGGATATTGTCGGTGTTTGAGTAGCGAAGGTTGGATTGCATGTTACGTTGCCAAGGTTGTCTGTATCCTGAATTGTTGGTGAGATAGTTTGCCTCCTCTGCTGCTTTCAATTCTTGTAGCTGGGGGCATTGTTCATAGTCATGAGGCCCACCACATTGCATACAAGAAATAACAGGAGACGATTGGGACAGAGGTGCATAGCCTGGAGGGGTTGTAGATGATCGGGAAATCATCGACTTAGCTTGCTGGGGGTAGGAGTTCATAGCCATCTGCTCAACCACTTTCTGCAGAGTACTTACTTTTGTTGCCTGCTGAGCATTGCTTTCCATGAGTTGCTCATGGCTTTTCATCAGCTGGTCAAACTTGTTATCACTTTCCCCAACATGGTATAAACCTGGAGTACCGCTCCTTGATCCACCGGAGGCCCAGTCTCTGATTTCTTCACAGAGAGACTCCATGCTGTTCAGAAATTGTGCTCCTGGTTTTTTCAGAATGTCAGCCCCTAACGAGGACAGTACCATTGTTCTGCACGAACCGATCAAGCCTTTGTAGAACAATTGTGATACTTGTTCTTTCGTCAGACCATGGTGAGGACAAGTAAGTAGTAGACCTTTGAAACAGTCCCAAGTTTCACAAATATTCTCCGACCCTGGTTGCTTGAAATTATAAATTTCAGCAATCATCTCCAACGTTCGGCTCGGGGGTAGGAATTTGTCGTAGAACTTGGTGGCCATGTCATCCCAAGTACCAATGGTACTTGGTGTCAGGCTATGATACCACTTGCTCGCACTTCCCGTCAGGCTGTGAGGGAATAATGACAATCTTGCGTACTGGAGTACTGCGTCGGTTGCAGTTAAACTGTTGGCATGTTGCAAGAATTTAGTAACATGTAACAGGGCTTCGTCTGGACTGGAACCATCAAACATGCCCAACTCCTTTACACATCTGATTTGATGATATGGCTTCAGCTTCTGCCACTCATCGTATTCGGATGGGCTAAGGTGAGGAAGGATGATAGCAGGCTGTTGTCCTTGGTTAGACGACCTGTTGATATTTCGAACTGTCGCTGGTGTAGATGCCATGTTAGTTTCCGGGTCAGATTGTGTCACTGTGGTGGTAATGTTTTGTTGAGTTCGTCTCTGGATTGTAACCAACCGTGTGATTATTAATATTTTCTGGGAGGCTGTTTGACCTGGTAAAAGGCATTCACCACTCAAAACAGAGAAAAGAAACTTGTTATGTGTTAGAATAAATAAAAATGTTAGGAATTAGTTGACAAAAATTATAAGTTAGTAGTTAGAGACAATGGAAAGAAATGACAGAAAATTGAAATGACAATGGAAAGAAATGACAGAAAATTAAAGTTAGTAGTTAGTATACTGGAAATTTGAAGTTAGTATACTGGAAATTGAAGGACAAAGGAAATTAAATGTTAAGGACAATGGAAATTAAATGACAATAATATAAAGAGTTAGTAATTAGATGTTAGAAGTCACATGTCCGTAGTCCAAAGTTAGATGTCCAAAATTAGATTAACAACAAAATAATATTAACAGATGATTATATTATAACAGGTGAATTAACCGGGGCTTAGGGACTAGAATAAATCAAGTCCCCGGCAACAGCGCCATTTTGCAGAACGTTTATATCGTGAGTTGTTAGAACTGGAGTAATTAAAATAAAAGAAAAGAAATTAAAACTCAAAATATCCGTCGGGCTGCAAACAAATCCCGGTCGTTGTAGTATAGTTAAGTGTAAGCGACCGGATATCGAACCGTGGGACTTATAGTGAAATAAGTAGTACCTAAGCTGTCACTAAAGGGGGGAGTTAATTGACTTGTTTCTGAAAAGTAAATAACAGATTGAATTTAGTGAACTGAAGTTGAATTAAACGGGACTCCGGGATCAGGTTAATATGATCTGATAAATTGTGCTATCTCTACCGGTTTAGTAAAATAATTTGGCAAGATTCCTATTATTATCTTAAGGTCCAATGAAAACTCATAAGAACTCGTTTACCTGAAAATGCAAGGTCCGATGAAAACTCAAGCAGAATGCGTATAAACGGCAGAGGAGTGTGAGGAATTTTATTCTTGCAACTTGTATTAACTTAAACGATGAAAATAAGTTCCTACAGTTTTACGGCTTAATTAACCTGTCTGTTCGTCACCGATCAGATTAAAAACAGATTTAGTAAGGCTTTTTAATAAATCGATGAAATTTATTAAAAAGGGAGCGTGATAAAACTTTAATCGTAACAAACTGAATTTATTTTAACCGGTAGAAATATATATTACACAACTAACAAACCATAATTAAACCCTCGCCCGGAGCAAATCCTCCTTAGCCTGACATATTAACTGGTAATAAATCAGACAGAGGTTGGACGTAATATTAGTACGGAGGTGTGGATGGTGAATGGAGAAATGAAGAGAATGAAGAATGAAGCGTGTACGTAGGCTATTATATGTGGAATGAGTGATTTGGAGTGTTTGAGTTCTGGGGACTGAATGATGTGTTGTGGTGTTCGGGTCAGAATTAATGGAAGAGAATGGAATGAGGTGAGCGATGGTCTGATTTTCTGGTTTTCTCCGTACGCCTGTTTAAGGTTGCAGGAGCTGGGTTTAAATAGAGGAAGGGAAGAGGCAGATCCGTAAGAATTGATTGCAGATTGATTGCTTCATTGATTGCTCATTAATTGCAGGGGACAGAGCTGAAGACGCGTGAAGGAAATAAGGTAGGCGCCGCTCGGAGTAGATGGATATGGCAGAATGCGAAGAAGAAAACTGTCGGCGTTGTTTTTTTAGTCATGTCCGCCTTGGCGTCCGCCCATCCCCAGGCGGTTGCTTGATCTGTCCGCCTTGACGTCCGCCTGAAACCAAGCGGTTGCTTGGTCTGTCCGCCTTGACGTCCGCCTGAAACCAAGCGGTTGCTGGTCTGTCCACCTTGACGTCCGCCTAGCCAGACGCGGACACAAGGGAGAGTCCGCCTCCTGTCCGCCTGTCCTCACGCGGACACAAGTGTGGTCGTGACATATTTTCTTCTACGAACATATTTTCTTCTACGAATTTTGACCGGCTCTAGATTCTTCGTTTGGACTCCGTTTTCTGAGCCGTTTGCGTCTATGCGTTCGTCTCTTCGTCTAATTTACTCCCAGCTTGGTTTTCCTCATGTTAACCCAATAAATTTGTGAGATAACCAATAAAACATAACTAGAGGAAAACCTACCGAAGTGGAGAAATGAGCAAGAAAAGTGTTAATATATTATATGAAATATACCTATAAAACATGCTCATTTGGACACTTATCACATACCCCATTCATTGAGGTGTGTAAATGAATGCAATGTTGATCAGGTTTTCTACTCAAATATCACTTGTTCTTATTCTTTTTATGTTTCATATTGGAATCCTTGAGTTTCTTTTGGTAATGAGGTGGATAAAGGCTTTGTAGAAACCAATGCATTTATGATCTAGAACATGTCCTCTCTTTGTCTGCCGATGAAATATAAGCGGTTTTTACTCGACAATTCTGTCCCATTAATCAGTCTTTTGAACAGTCTAATATCCTGTTTTATAACAATAATGTTTGAGATTGAAATTAAAGGATAATCATTCTCTGATTGCTAGTTTTAGTTCTTGCTAACCTAGCATCATTGATGTTGTTTGTGTTTTATCCATTGTGATGGTCGATAAGAATGTATTCTTATCTCTCGATCACTTTGCTAGAATTGCTTATTTTTGGTGCTTCAGAGGCACACATAGTTGAATTTTCTAACGAAGAGGTACAAAATAGCAAGGCAGTGACCATTAAAACTGACCATTACATGCTTAGTTCATTGACATTAAAGCTAGTGAAATAGAATACATAATTGCCAACTAAAGGAAGCATGTGCAGCAGTTTACTCAAGCTGTATTGAGTGAAAACTGTCACAATTCAGCAGAGAAGTGCAAAAACACATACTAAATTTGTAACACCCCAACTATAAACTCTACACTTAGCCAGTAAATGCAGCGGAAAATACATCATAAACACTAATCAAAAGGGGCGGTGTTACACGCCGTTAGCCACCCACGTGGCTTACAAGGCTAATACTTACATAATGTACCGGTCTGATGGACTAGAGTACCGAGCGCTACACTTAACATTACATTACAATTCCATTTCTAAACTGAAAACAAATACATTACAATCCAACTGTACCGAGTCTATTACATTCCATTTCTGATAACAAGTTCGGTCTCACTTTACTAACAAATATGCCTAACACAACATACACTACCCATGCTCTGCCATTCCCGTCCTACTCTTGAACGAAGGACGACTTCTTTGTACCTGAAAAGTAATGGGTGGCTCCAAAGGGGCTCAGCACCTTTGCTGGTATGATAATCGTGCAACCCGCATACTACCGGACCACGCACACCTAATTGTTGTGTGAGCATGCGGTTGATTATATTTAAATCATGCATGAAAAGCTATAAACACACATTACAAACAACAGGTAATCAACACAGAAACACGGTTATCAAGTATAACACATTGACGTTCACTAAATCACTTTACTTGGTCTTTAGACCATGAGGGGTTTTACTTCAAGGGCTCCATTCTTATTGGTTGACACTTACCCGTCTATTCGGGTTACACATATTTACATCTTATATTAATATGGGGTTGATTTCGGTGATCAACATACACAACATAGCAACACACATCACGTAATAACATATACACTACATAATACCGTTCTTCTTAGAGAACGTACACTTTACTGAAGATGTGTCAGATAAAATATAGGTCCAAACACGCCGTACATATTTACTTTACTTAGATGTGTCGGCCATAATATAGGCCCGATTACACCATACACAATAATTTTACTTTGATGTGTCAGTCTTAATATAAACCCGATCACACCATACACAAATCCCCTAGCCCCGAATAATAATCAAGGTAGAAAAGCCTCTTATTAGGCTTGTGGGTGATTGTAATCCAAGAAGGAAAGACAACCAAACAGAGAGGAAGTTAAATCAATTATAGATATCAACTCCCAAACACACGTGCACGACCGGGACGCCCCAGATTCCTCACCCCCATAATATATTTTAGTTAGAAGTTCCCTTATGGAACTTATCACATCATGACACCATATGGTGTTACAAACTTAGTCAAACAACAAGGGAGTTAACATACCATTCGACATACATGAATAACAACAATCGTTAAATAACGACATACTAAAGGAACAATACCCATCGCACACAACCATATTACACAATTAACGCACAGAACGCCGTAGTTAGAACGTTCCCGTAGGTTGGGACGTTTAAATCCGAATACCGATCTCTTATGTGATCCTAAGGTTGGTTAACTACAGTTTAACATATATTCGAGGTTAAACGGTATCGGAACAAAGTACGCCACATAATTGAATTACTGTAAACTCATTACATGCGTTATCTTGTAAGGTGGAAAACATTCAGAAAATCAAGCTGGCATACAAGCCGGTGTAACCCGGTAGGACACAGGTTGCAAGAAAACCATACCTTACACCATGAGTTACTCTACCGTGTCCCCGAGGATTCACTCCAACGCATCGTCTCACGCTCCCCGGGTAGTTTTCGAACAACTGGTAGTATTTCAAATGTTTTTATTAACATCATGACATATGGTATGTAAGCTAATATTACTCCCGTACTTACCCCGTTGTCCCGTTATCTTTAACTTACTTATGTGATCTAAAGTTCACAACTTACACATTCACTCTCAAACTTGTTTATACTTCCAATGGCCTTTAAAAGTCACCAAACAAGGCCTAATCATCATTTAAAACCATCCCCAATCAATTCCCTATCATAACAACACTTAAAAACACTTTCTGGACAATTTTTAGACTGGTCAGGGTTTTGTGTACGGGGTTACAAACCCGGACCAATCCCGGAACAACCATTCTGCCTTGTTTTTGCATTAGTCCGGGTTTATGTACTTGTTTACAAACCCGGACCACATGCTAAAATGGGTTTCTGGGACATTGAAATACCCCGTAATTAAAAATAGTGATTAATTAGGCTAATAAATATTTTAGAAGCTTAATTATGCATAAATAATCATGAAGGAACAAATCCCGAAGAAAACGGATCCATAAAATGGATTAAAAACACTAACAAACCTTAAAGCGCGTTTTTCAAGGAAACCGGGAAAACGTGACTTTAAGCGAGTCAAATAGACTCGTAACAATTTTGGTCAAATAAATAGTCATTAATAAATATTAGTGAAGCTTTAGAACCAGTAAAATCAATAAAAACGGAAACATAAATAACCCAAACTTATGTGTCCACTTTTAAAATAAAAATGTAAACTCTGTGTGTGTGTGCTTTGTGGGCCGGTTCCATGCCCCCCTCACAATCCCTCACACTCTATTCTTATTTGCAAAAGACAAAAACAATTAAAAAGCAAAAAGGGTACTACGTTACTACTCTACCTCACACTCTCTCTCTCTCTCCTATCCTCACATTCTCTTCACTCACGTACACAGCCCCCTTCATCCTCTCTATTCCCTTCTCCAACCAGTGGCCATGGAGGTTTGAAGCAACTCACAAAAACTCCATCTTCTCTCCTCTTGTTACCCCCTTGAATCTCCTCCAAAAATTATAAAAATTACACCATTGTCTTCCTCTTATCAAGGAGAGTATTTCCTTCCTTTCAAAATTCGAAAACAACAACTTTCATCTCCATGGGTATGTAGCATTTCGAGCTTCAAGACCACCATTACAACCACCTTCATCTCCTTGTTCATTTGAGGTAAAGATATTCTTGAAACCTCACTGTTTTTCTAGCCTTAAGGGCAAAACGAAATTTGAAGCTAAACTCTTGTTTGCTCCTTTGTACTCTAGCTGATTTTGGCACCCTTGGAGGGTGAGAAATATTGTTCTTGAGCTGTTCCAAGCATTACCTACACCCTTGCAAGGTAATGAAATTTCTAAACCCTAAAATACATTAAAGCTTTAAAGGAAAATTAAGGGTTAGTTAGTGTATTAAAATGGTGTGTATATATGAATGGGTTGTAGCGTTAGAGAATTTGGGTTACTACAACCGGTGGAAAGAGAGACAAGAAAGAAGGAAGAAGCAAGAAGGAGTAAAGGAAAAGCTAGAAGAGAGACAAGGTAAATTATGCTCACCTTTGAGTAGTCTTGTATATATGTATGTAACAGATTTTAGTAACTTATTAAATGTGTATTGAATCTAGTAATGAGTAGTGGTGTAATGTGTAAGAGAATACAAGTGTTTTAAACCTTTGAAAGATATGTAAAACTAGTGGAAACATAGTTGGGAATGGGATGTTGAGTGCAGGAATTTTTGGAGTGTTTTAGTGATTGGTATTTGTGTATGGGAGCCTTGTATATTGGTAATTGATGAAAACAGGTGAGATGGTTAGCAATGTGTGAATAAATGATGTGGTGAGAGTATAAAAATATAGGGGAGACTATGGCAAAATTTACTTAGAAACTAGTGAACTTATGAACTAGAAATTAGGTGAAAAACATGTGTTTGTAACAGATTTTGTTTGAGATAGTTAGAGGGTAGATTGAGAGAAGTAACTAATGTATTGTAATACATTAGAGGCTTTAGAAATGACATTAGAAGAGGAAGCTATGGATGGAGAGAGCTAGAGTAGAAATCTGTAGCAAAATGCAACTAGAGAAGAAACTATGTGAGTGTTGAAATGGAATTTGGGAAGAACAAGAGTGTAAGCTAGTATGGTGTAACACCCCGTCCAAGCCAATCGTAGTTATCGCAAACTTACCACTTAATCAAAAGAAAAACGACGCAGCGGAAATAACAAACACCGGGACCTTGCCACGGTCTGATCATTAGAATATACCGAACCTTAAACCGATTTACAACACTTATCCAAAATACACAACCCACCAAAATACCACCAACCAACCGAGTTTAAGTATCTAAGCCATAGTCACAAACTTACATCAGTTAATATAAACAGACGGGCGCACAGCCGCGACCCGTGCTCAAAATGAATAGACCCATCCTAAGTCTAACCACCCCCACTCTCAGGGTGACTCCTCATCGGACGCTTACCTGCAAGATAAAAACAGCCCCCAAAGGGGGTCAGCACGAATGCTGGTACGACCCTCTCGTGGCCCCCAAGCTAACGGGGCTACGACGACTAATTGTCGATAGCATGGAGATTGATTAGACACACAAACATAACATGAAGTGCAATAAATCAACCGATCACCAATGAACATACATAGTTCACACACAAATGAACGACTCAAGCATTCCCTTAACAGGTGGGTTAGTAATAACCTCCTCCAGATCTGATTCCTCTTATCCTCAGTCCTCCTTAACTTACCTCAGTCTTAACCTTACATTAACCTCAGTGTACAAACCGTTCCTAGAATGGAAATGGTTGTAGCTTAACTTAAACTTAGGATTTAGGTGATCTTACCGCACCATATTAATGCCACCTACTTTGGACGGGAGTCCAATGTAGCTGAGCCGGCAACCGACCCAAGGCAACAAGTCCGAAGACAAGTCCTTAAGCGGAGGGCGGATCTGATTCAGATACCGACCCCCTTTCCTTAGCATGCATGAACGGAGTCAGTTCCGGGTTCCTCACTCCCCCCTTAAGTTCCAGTTAGTGAAAATCTTACAAACCATGTGTTAGTTAAACCTTAACGGGTATTAACCAACAAATACCAATACTTAACTCCTTTTCTTAACTCAATAAGTACTACACTTAGTTAGTAACAACCTCAAGTCTCATGGGTTAGTATAAAGAAAACACATTCACAACGAGAATAAGTATAACCGGTTGAATGCTTTATCTTGTCTTAGTCATTGCAAATAAACAGATAGCACACAAGCCGAGGGACACCTCGTCAGCAAGCAGGTCACAAGAAAGACTGTACCGTTCACCGTCGCCTGTCGTTTGTTTAACCTTCTCCGGGGTCCCAATTCACAAACCTAAAACATTCATTCATCTTTAGGCCATTAGTTATTTGCACCTTACTTAACTCGCTTAGTCCCTAAAGATTCCCATTCGATACCCTCTTAAGTCTTTACCACTTAACCTTATAAACTTAACTTTAAACATTAAGGTTTATACTTAACTTAACTTGATTCCTTAGGTTCTTAGGTTCCTAATTGTTGTTACCCTACCAATGGCATACCCTATACCAGTAAACATCTTTAGAATTTAAAATTTCTCTTTTTTTTTGTTTTTGGCTCTACCGACCTTACCGACCGACCTTACCCAAGGTCGGTCCATTCCAGGACATATTACCGTTTGAAAGTTTTACCCCGACCGACCTTGCCAAGGTCGGTCCCAAGTTCGGTCGATTCCAGAGACCAATTCCCGTGCAAAATTCTAGGCATGACTGACCTTGTAAGTCCGGTCCCAAGGTCGGTCCATTCCAGAGACTCAATCCGTACTCAAAACACAAGCCTGACCGACCTTGTAAGTCCGGTCCCCAAGGTCGGTCCATTCCAGAAACTCTTTCCGGTAGTGTAAACTGAGCTCGACCGACCTTGCAGGTCCGGTCCCTAAGGTCGGTCGGCTCCAGAACTTTGCTTCTAAATTCCCATTTGACTCCAAACTTCACCTCATATATCCTAGTATGTTCTATCCTCATTTGGGCACTTCAAATACACCTTAAGATATCCACTAAATTCATTAAATCACTCACCAATATCCACCTTAGTCATTATGCATTTTCCTTATAATCATGCCAACACTTGTAATGTTTTTCACTAGGTTTCTAAGTGGTGGTTCATACCTAATATAACCACTATGCCAAATGCTTCCTCACCACTATAACATCATCTCCCAAGCATCTTTCACCATCTAAAATTCCTTTATGCAACTACTTAAAGTTCCTACACAAGTTTATGCCTCCTTCTTCCAACACATTATTTCCTTTCTACTAGTTTACCAATATTTGCCTTAGTCCTAAATACACAAGTATATCCCAAGACATTCATTTGATTCCTAAATCCTCCATGATGATGCCTAAGTCATTCTAACTCATTAAAACACCTTAAACTCACCCTTTTTCATCAAAATAACTCCTAAAGTTTCTTAGTACTTCATTAGTCATAAAATCTCCTTTCACATCTTAAACACTTAGGTTCTTCACTAAATTTTGCCATGGGTTCTCTAGTATATTGTTACACCTAAACACTTGGTTTTTCACCATCAAACAACCAAGATCACTCAAGTTCTCATTACATCATCTTAACACACAATTTACACCAAAACTACACCACATCATCATATAGTGTATAAGCTTAAAATGCTTGGCTCTTAGGCCCTTAAATGACAATAATCTTAACCACTGAATTTCCACATATATTTGCCTTTGACCTGCGAATACACACAACAAGGCTCCCATTGAAATAAAATGCTTCTTGTAATTCACCTCAACATTGTTTAACTATCTCTTTTCTCATTGGCTCCTTAGTCACAAGTTCTCAAACATAGTCATTGTTTCTCCTAGGTTGCATATAGCCCTTTTCTAATGTAAACCCTAAGCTACACTCATCATATACCTAAATCCCATCCCTTAATGCATTAAACACCTTAAGGTAAGACATTTACCTTGTTCTTTTCAAGCTTCACAAACTTTCTTCCTTAGATTTTTCCTTGCTTAATCTCGGTCACCAAATCAAGTTCTCCTTGCCAATGTTCTAACCAATATTCAATGACTCCAATGAGTACTAAACAACACACTAACCTTAAGGAATAAAACCTAGGTTAAAAATGTGTTTTAAGGTATTAAATTGATTGTTTTACCTTGGTTTCTCAAGACAAGCTTGGATATGAGTAAAGAAGGACCTCCTTTATCCTTTGGAGAGTAGAAACAAGCTAGAACAAAGCATAAACATGAAGCCCCATGAGTGATAATTTTCGGACATGTGAAGAAATGGTGGGAACTTCATTTCTCTTACATATTCTTTACCTTAAGAGAATGGAGAAGCTAATGGAGTCTCCAAGCTTGAGTTTCCTCCTCTAATGGCGGTTTGCCTTGGCTCCAAAATGAGGCTCTTGAAGTTTTGAAAAGATAGAAAGGAAGAGCTTGAGCTAACTAAGAGATATATGTGCTTGGTTTTGATTTTGGAGCCTAAATGAGCAAGATGTGGGCAAAAGAAGATGGAGCTAGCATGGAGGTTGCTTCTTACGTGAAAGAGAAGAAAGAGAGCAAGAGAAATCTATGGAGAAGATGAAGAATGAAGAAAGGAGGAGAGAGGGAAGCTAAAGTAAGATTTTATTTAAAAGGTAAATAGTACTATTTGCCTTATCTCTTCTCTTTTTTCTTTATTTGATGAGTCAAGTGGTGACTCCCCACATCAAAACCGGCCACCCCCTTAATAAACAAGATATTTATGGTCTTGATTGACCAATTAATTAGCTTATATTGACTTAATGCTAAACTAGTCCAATTTGAGCACTATTCACAAATTAGTGCACATATTTGTGAAATTTTTGATTTCCCATTGATTTAGACTTCCTAATGTGATACTAATTAGTACACAAGTTAATTAAGGAGTAATCATGGGCATTTAGCCACTTAAAACCCCTTTCCAAGACAATATTTTCAAAAATGTGCTTTAAGAGTCCTTAAAGCATAATTTGTGTTTTAACTTGTTTTTGAGCTTGGTTTTCTTTGGTAATTGGTTTAAAATGACCATTAGGATATTACTAAGGTCTTATAATGATATTTGGGTGTTCACCCAAGTCTCTCCAAGCATAGAGCACGTTTTTGCTTAAACTGCTCTTTTGGTGTTTCCTTATGTTTTCTTTGATTAAAATAGTTTCTTAATGTTTCTAAGGAATTATTTAGCCTTCTTATACCTTAGTTTATCATTTAAATACCATATCTAGGTTTGGGGTATTTCAATCTACCCCCCTTAAAAGAACTTTGTCCCCAAAGTTCACACGTGTACTAAATCATTCACGGTACTCAATTTCTTAATCTTAATACCACATCTTATATTCTCATTAACACATCTCAAGACTCAAAGGTCAATCACAAATACAATACATAAGTATTATACATATCTCAAACTTATCACCAAAGTGTAGCAACTTACACAAAATCACATCTTACACAACCAATCAAACGACAAACATGTTCGTTTCCTAACTCAAAAGCGAGGAAGCTCTACCCCCCTTAAAAAGGGGTACAACCCGTACCCTATACAGACGATCTAGTCAGTAAACAAAGAAGGGTACTTCGCCCTCATCTTATCCTCTAATTCCCACGTGGCCTCTTCGACATCCTGGTTAGACCAGAGAACCTTCACCAGTCGCACTGACTTATGGCGAGTGTCCCTAGTCTTACTATCCAAGATTCTCTGAGGAATCTCCATTGATCTCATATTCGGTTCTAATGTCAACCTCTCAGGTTCTAACACATGGGAGGGGTGGTGCATGTATTTCTTTAGCTGTGAAACGTGAAAAACATCATGCACTTTACCCAGTTCAGCAGGTAAATTCAACCTGTAAGCAACCAGGCCCACCCGCTCCGTAATCTCATAAGGACCAACAAATTTGGGGCTCAGCTTGCCTTTCTGCCCGAATCTAAACACACCCTTCATCGGTGATACCCGCAGAAATACCCGGTCACCCACTGCGAACTTCAGGTCTCGTTGTCGAACATCAGCATACGACTTCTGCCTATCTTGAGCAGCTTTCATATTCTCCCTGATTTGCTGAACTTCAGCCTTAACTTGATCTAGATATTCTGGTCCTATAATGACCGTCTCACTCGACTCATCCCAGCAGAGCGGTGTATGACATGGTCTACCGTACAACGCTTGAAAAGGTGCCATCTTGATTGAAGCGTGATAGCTGTTGTTGTATGAAAACTCGATCAGATGTAATTTGTCAATCCAACTGCCCTGGAAGTCTAAGGCACATGCCCTCAGAATGTCCTCGAGTGTCTGAATCGTACGCTCAGTCTGACCATCTGTCTGAGGATGGAACGCGGTACTCAGCTTCAGTTCTGTACCCAACGCTTCTCTAGTGGCTCTCCAGTACCTCGAAAGGAATCTGGTATCTCTATCTGACACTATGGTCTTCGGTATCCCGTGATGCCTCATAATTTCCTTCTCAAACAACTCAGCTAATTTGGTCACCTTCCAAGTATCCTTCATCGGTATGAATCGGGCTACTTTGGTAAGGCGATCCACCACCACCCATATCATGTTGAGACCTCCCCTAGCAGGTGGGAGTCCAACTACAAAGTCCATGGAGATATCATGGAACTTCCACTCCGGAACTGGCATGGACTGTACCATTCCGCCCGGTCGTCGGTGCTCGAATTTCACCTTCTGGCAAGTGAGACACCTCAAGACGAACTCGGTAACATCTGTCTTCATCCCCGACCACCAGAAGTATCTCTTCATGTCTTTATACATCTTAGAGGCTCCCGGATGGATGGAAACTGAAGAACAGTGTGATTCTCTAAGTATACGGTCTTTCAGATCCGTGTTGCCCCGTGGTATGCATAACCGGCCCTTAAGTCTGATCAGATCATCGTCGTGTAGTCTGAAGTCATATTTCTGACTCTCAAAGGTACCATATGTCAGCTTCTGTCTGACCTCTCTCATATAGTCATCTGTCCTCTGAGCCTCTCGCACCTCATCAACCAAGCTGGAGAAAGAGACTAGCGAATGGAGTGAGTGTGCTCGACGGCTCAAGGCGTCTGCTACAACATTGGCCTTCCCTTCTTTGTATTGGAGGTCAATGTCATAGTCTTTCAGAAACTCTAACCATCTCCTTTGTTTGAGATTCAACTCCTTCTGAGTGAATATATATTTCAAGCTCTTGTGATCGGTATAGATCGTCACATTAACCCCGTATAAGTAATGGCGCCATATCTTCAAAGCGAAGACTACATCTCCCAGCTCTAAATCATGTGTGGGGTAGTTCTCCTCATGTTTCTTCAACTGGCGTGAGGCATATGCCACCACCTTGCAATGTTGCATGAGCACGCAACCTACCCCCCTGCCGGATGCATCACAGTAAACCTCAAAGCCCTCTGTACCGTCTGGAATGGTCAGAACCGGTGCAGTGGTCAGTGGGTCTTTTAAACTCTGAAATGATCTCTCACAGTCAGCCGTCCAAAAGAATGGTGCATCTTTCTTCATCAGACTGGTCATCGGTTTCACGACCTTGCTGAAGTCCTTAACAAACCTCATGTAGTAACCTGCCAGACCGAGAAAGCTCCGGATGTCGGTAACAGTCTTCGGCCTTGGCCAAGTACGTACGGCATCAATCTTTGCTGGATCCACCGAGATCCCAGCATCCGAGATGACATGACCTAGGAAAGAGATCTGGTCAAGCCAAAACTCACATTTGAAGAACTTAGCATATAGCTGGTTCTCCCTCAGTATCTCTAATACCCCCCCAAGTGTTCCTCGTGTTCAGTCTTCGATTTCGAGTATATCAAAATATCATCAATAAACACCACAACCGACTTGTCGAGCTGCTCCCGGAACAAGTGGTTCATCAGGTCCATAAACTTCGCCGGTGCGTTCGACAAACCAAACGGCATCACTGTAAACTCGTAGTGGCCGTATCACGTCCGGAATGCCGTTTTCTCAATATCTCCCTCCTTAATGGCTACCTGATGATACCCCGATCTGAGATCAATCTTGGAAAACACAGATGCTCCCTTCAACTGATCGAACAGATCATCAATGCGGGGTAGTGGGTACTTATTCTTCCCTGTCACTACATTAAACTCTCTGTAGTCATGCAGAGGCGGAGACTACCATCCTTCTTCTTCACGAAGAAGACTGGCGCTCCCCATGGGGATACAGTGGGTGTTATGAACCCTTTGTCTAACAAGTCCTACAATTGTTCCTTTAACTTATTCATCTCTGCCGGAGCCATGCGGTATGGTGCCTTGGCTATAGGTCCGGTACTAGGTAGCAGCTCGATGGTGAACTCTACCTCCCGAGTGGGTGGCATGCCAGGCAGTTCCCGTGGAAATAGGTCGGGGAAATCCGACACTACCGGTAAGTCGGGGTCGAACTCGGGGTCTCTCTCTATGTCCTATACATAGCAGAGGTACACTTCTTCCTTTCTCCTCAACTCCTTATACATTGCCATAGCGGTGATGATCTTAGTCAAAGGCTCTCTGGGCCTCTGGCGGTATGATATTGTTTCCCCATACGGGCTCCTGAGCAGCAATCTATGCTCGGCGCAGAGGATACGACCCTTATGCCGCTCCAACCAGTTCATCCCGAAGATAACATCAAATCTCAACTCCTTGAACTCAATAAAACTGACTGAAAAGTCTTCCCCCTTAATTCTGACAATGGCTCCTCGGTAGTAGCGAGTGCAACGAACCTTCTCCTTAGACGGGAGTGTAACCGTGAAGTCGGGTAGCTCATCGGCGTCTAGCCCCAACCTTCTCGCAAAAGATGCCGAGACAAAGGTATGCGAGGCCCCTGAGTCGAAGAGAACTGATGCCTCAATTCCATTAATCGGAAAGGTGCCAGTGAGGATAGTACCGCTGGCGTCGGCCTGTGCCTCTGTAAGTATGCTTAGCGTACCTTCCGTACCGAGTCCATGACCTAATTGTATTCATAAGCTTCATGAGTATTGATGGTATAACAAGAGTCGTAACAATTAATATGAACAACACTATTATTTTATTAATAATCATCCTTCTTACAACATGTGCTTTGATCTTACATCTCATTCTTTATCTCATACCCAAAACATTACATGGTTAATATTGTCTAAAGGTTAGGTTCAATCTCCCAGGTCTCATATGCGTCACATTGATTACTGCTGACGGTGCTGTATTCAGCTTGATTCTCTTGATCCCATGGTATAACATCCTTGACTCTCCTCCCATAATTAATACATCTCCAGACTTAAGTACTAACTTATTTGCACGGCCCGCACGCTTCTGCTCGCCGTATAAAAATTCTGCATCATCTCCAATGGACCAAGACACTATGGGTATCCCTCGTTCGAGAGACTCCGTTGTCTCGTCCTTATCCTGGTGTAGTACGAGTCGCCCGTCTTTCTCGTAGAAGTTTACAATGCAAATGTCTGCTGAGCGATCTCCACAGCTTGTGTAATAACCGGATGGTACTCTTCGGGTATTCCCGGTGGTGAGACTCCATCTTGCATCCTCGTGGTTTGGTAGGTCTTGGCATACGGATTCCAATCCTTGCCTAAGCTCATCATCTTTAACTTCATCCTTGCTCCTCCTGGGTACTCCGGTGTATAGAAACCTCCCGGTCCCACTCCTAGTTGACTGCATTTCCTGATGATGGCTATTTGTGTTGCTGGTGTCAGGTATCCCCTTAATAAAATCATACCTGGGCGGATAACCTGACATTGTTCGGTTGGAAGGTCTAGGGTTTCGATGTCGGTGTACTCCGGGTTAGGTGTTGAAGGGATTGGATAGCATATGTTGAAGTTTCCTAAGGTGGTAATAGGTCATATCTCACTTAAGTTCTAATCTTATCTTATTCTCACTTAACTAAATTATTTGCCAAACATGCATGTAATGCGGTAAGCAGACAATTTTATTACTAAGTGGTTATAGCGGTCCCTGGCCTCGATGAGGGTTTACGCTCATCGTCCCGGTCCACCATGTGTAGTGTGGGCCCCGACTTCTGGGCTACCCGTGGGTTCTTATCTGCAGCTTGCTGCACCCTCCTCTGACCGTCGGATCCAGCTCCCTGATCGGTCTTGCCCTGGCCCTTCATCTCGGGCCTAAAGGCTCTGCTAGCGGGGTCCCGGAAGCACTCGTATGCTCGGTGCCCGTATACCCCACAATAGTTGCACTCCACCTTGTTCCCCTTACAATCAAGCCCGGGGTGGTCCTTGTGACACCACTGACAGATGTAGCGTTGCTGGTAGCCACCACCGGCTCCCTTATCAGTCTCAGATCCTGATCATTTACAACATTAGTACTCATACCTTAAACGGTTACTGATTGTCTCTTAACTCACTTAATATTAATTTCCTTACCCTTTGGCGCTCTTGAGCGCAGGGGCTTAGCTGCATATGCATATGTCAACTTCAGTGACTCTTCTGGAGCCTTCTCCTTTTCCTCCTTCCCTTTTTGGTTCTGACTTTTCTGGGCTTGAGGCTGGTACTTCTGTTTCTTGTACCCACCTTGCCCTTGGTTCTCCGTGCTCTTACCGGCACTCTTCCTCTTAGCATTGTCCTCGTCCCTCAGCTGGACAGTTATCTCAACCATAGCAGCGGCATGATAGCACTTTCCAAAGTATTAGTTACTCTTATTTTCTCACAATCTAAATCTTATTCTCTTAATCATATCTTACTTATTCTTATTACCTGCAAGGTAGTGTAACTCGTCGGCCCCATGCCGTAGCGGAGTAGATGGCTAAGCCCGCCATAGAAGCGGTCCACCAGTATCTGGTCTGAATATCCAAGACCTGGCAGAAGACGGAGCAAGGCGGTGAACTCTGAGTAATACTCGTCCACCGTCATCTTGTCGGTCTGCTTGAGCACATCCAACTGTAGGCGCTTCTTCGTCTGGACATGGGCGGGATAGTACTTTACTCGTAGCAAAGCGGTGTACTGCTCCCAGCCGAACTCTGGATTGGCCACATGCTTGGCCCTCACCAGCTTCCACCAATCGCCTGCTGCCCCCTTGTTGGGCAAAATAGTGGTGAGACTACTCTGCTAACTATGGGCAGTGAACCCAATCATTGTAGTACAACAAGGTCGTATCCACAGGGACTTCGTAACTGTCTAGCTAATTATAAGCTTAGTAAATGTGCAAGAGGATATATACAAAAGTGCATAAATGTAAATTGTTTTGGGGTTTTGTTGGTTGGATAGATAAATCGGAAAACGAAGGAAAGCAGTAAAACTAGACTAACTAATCTAGGATAGGTGTAGCTCGGGATGGATATTTGCACCCGTCCTCCCTTTACTACCAATGGTCAATTCTCGAACTCATGGCTAAACAACGGGAACGCTAAACTAACTAATATCCTAATCAAGGTCTACTAATCCTAACCAACAGAATGGAACCTGGTGGATCTTCCAAGTACCTAGTCAATTGATGGCATTAAGCACAAATTCCCCTTAAGTTGCAGTGTAGTCTAATCTCGAAATCCTCGATATTAGAATGCACTGATTCAGTCCTCACGGTCTAGATTTCTATCTCAGAATCACATGTTGACAGAAATCCACAATAATGCTCAACTAATCGGTAGGCCAAACCAACCAGTTTAACACATAGTGCTAATTAATCAGCAACCTAGAATCTATCTCAGAATCTCATTTCAACAAATTCAAGGCAAACCAACCAATTTCACACAAAGATAACAAATTGGGCAAAACCCTCAACAAATCCCCAAATCATGGGTGACAAGTTCAAGAGCCACAAACACACAATCGTTATCGGTATTCAGCACACGAACTGAAATAAAACCATAAACGAGTTCAAGAATCTACAACGGAGTTTAGGGATTTTGGGGCAAAATCCCCAAATCCCAAGCTACAAGGAGACTACTCAAGCATTGAAGCTACAAAGGAGAGAAAGGAGGAAGAAATAGCCATTAATGGAGGTGGTTGAGCTCTTGAATGAGGTGAAATCCTCTCCTCTTCCTTCTCTTCTCTTCTCCTCTCTTTTTCTCTTCTTCTGTCGCCTCTACCGTCGCCTGGAGTCCAGGTCTCGACCTCCCTCTTTTCCTCCTCTTTTCCCCTTTTAAAATCTGATTTCTGGGCAAATTTTACGACCGACCGGACTTGCGACCGGACTTGCAAGGTCGGTCGGAGTCAGTAGCGATTTTCGGACGCGTTTTTAAGTTCGACCGGACTTGCGACCGGACTTGCAAGGTCGGTCGATTCCAGTAGCTTGTAAAAACGCGAATCTGGGCAAAATTTCGACCCGACCGGACTTGCGACCGGACTTGCAAGGTCGGTCGGAGTCAGTATAACTTCAAAACGCTGTATCTTCTTCGTTTTAACTCCGATTTTGGATCCGTTTGCGCCCACGCGTTCCTCTCTTCGTCTACTTTACTCCTAGCTATGTTAATCCTCCTGTTTAAACAATAAATGTGTGAAACACCAATGAAACACAAAACTAGAGGAAAACAAGCTAGAGTGGAGAAATGAGCATGAAAAGTGTTGATTAAACATATGAAATACACCCCTAAAACATGCTCATTTGGACACTCATCACACCCCCACACTTACCTTTTTGCTTGTCCTCAAGCAAAACCAAGCACCCATGCAAGTAAGGAATGCTCAAGACTAACAAACACTAACATGAATTGTAGGATAAAAGAAGAAGCAAAAAGTGATTAAAACCTTTGAGGAGTGTGAACCATCTCTTAGTGGTGGCATGGGTGTGCTTAGGGCAAAACAAAATCTAGAGTTTCGGGGTATGATCCGAAGTGCTTCAAAGTTCTAAAGATTAGGTGACTTGGAGAGCTTTTACCATGTCCAACTTCTCTCAAGAATGGGCATTGAGAAGAAAACAAAAGGAAAAATAGATTTATGCAATTGTTTCACTTTTGCATAAGAGATGAGAAGATAAAATTTTGGCATCAAGCCTTTACATTTAAGAACACTCAACTCTCATTGTTGGTTAACAATGGCGTCTCACAAGTCCCTTGATGGATTTTCACAAAGAAGCACCCCTTAGCAATCCCTAAGAAAGAAGACAGAAGGAACCCCAAAGCAATAAAAATCCAACCATACAAGATCACTTGGCCACACCGCATGTAAAATGCTCCTCAAAAGCAATCAAAATGAAAAATTTAAGCATTTATCCCACAATTCATAACAGTATTTGTTCTTAATGAGAACAACTCACAACACAAGGGTCCAAGTTTTTTATTTTGGACAATCGCAAGATAAGCATGAAGTATTAAGCATTTAAGCACACAATTCACCGAAAAGGTCACTCCCCCACACTTAAATTGAACAATGTCCCCATTGTTCACCAATCAAAACCGGGGAAGGTTCCAGAAGACCTTTGCGGGAAGCAGACAAAAGGAAAATCACACGGGACACAAACAAAACAGTATAGCACAGAAGCTATCCCCAGATTTGCAGGTTCAAAATTAGAGAAGATAGAACGAAAACTAAAAGGAACTAGTACTCCCCTGAGATTGCTATTGCTATCAGTTTGTAGAACTCCCCCACACTTGAGCTTCAGCCTCAAGTAGCGTAGCTTGATTGCGGTGTGGACTGGAAGTTGCACCCGCATAAAACACTAGAAGCAACCAAACTACAACTGGAGTTAAGGGTTAGCAAAAACAAAACCAAAGGAGAACGAAAACAAAAACAGGAAATAAAAATAATGGAGTCGTTGTGGGCAAATATTAAAGGAAGGGTGAAACGAGTACTCCCCGATAAGATGCGGAAGGAAGATAGGGTGCCCGCACAATTGCAAGTGGGAGGGGTCGTTGAGGTGCTACCTTCAATCGTTGGAGATGAAGGTCCTCTTGGAAAATTTCGCCAGAGGTTCCTTTGTAATTGTTCCTAATTCCATCCCTTTTTCAGAGGGGCTTACCTGTTTCCAAAATATTCACAACACAACGCCACCAATTGGGCGTAAAAGGGCAAGTCCAAAGAATGCCAAAATAGCCCATTATTGAAAACAATGCAAAATCTAAACTAACAGAATTTAAAAGACAGACACGAAATGAAATCCGGGTTGCCTCCCGGTAAGCGGCCCTTCTTTAAGGTCTTTGGCTAGACCATACCACCGTGAAGTCATCCGGGATCGAATATGAACGTTGAAGTCAGCTCAACGGGTGGGTTGGGCGGGCATCATCTAGCAATGAAGAACGACCCGGATCAAAAGGAAATGTGGCCTCAACACTTAGGATGTGAAAGTGTAAACTCCACCGTCATTCATCAGGTGGAAGTGTTGAGGTGGGTGATCCTTGGTACGAGGATCAAACTGTGGTGGAGCCTCCTCTTCAAATTCAAGATGTAAGCATCCTTATCTTCAGTGAGCGGTGCAGGGTGAACTCCGGAGCGGACTTTGTCTTCAATCTTTGGTCCGGGATCAAAGGGGAAGGTGGCCTCCACACTTAGAGGGTGTACGTTGAGCTTCCGCCCAACTTCATTAGTGCACGGGTGGGGGCCTTGATCCTTCAAGTGAAGATCAAAGTTTGATGGCTCCTTTTCCTCCTCAAATTCGAGGATGTAAATGTCCTCAACTTCTTGGTGAGGCTCATGGGAAGAGCCTTGATGAAAATCAACTTCAGAGGGAGGTGGCTCCTTGAAGTTGATTATAGCACTCTCCTCTGATGGATCGGAGGGAGGCGGCATCTCCTCCTCCTCAAGGTTGAGGATGTGTCCATCCTCATCTTCTGGGTGGAGCACAGAGAAGGAGGGGAAATAACGGTAGTTGACTTCAGAGGGAGGAGACTCCATGAAGTCAAGGTGGAAGCGGTCCTCTGATGGCTTGGCTTCGAACTCAGGCAGATGGTTGAATGACGTTTTCTCAGGTTCGAACGGGGGAGGTGATAGAGAGCAACTCAAGTCCTCAGTAAGGTGATCCACTTTATGAACCATTTCGCTCTCCGGTTGCTGCGATGCAAGGTTTAGTAGACCTTCCATCATCGCGTTCATCTCTACTAATTTGGCATAGAGCTTCAGTTGGTTCATGTCGAGGTCTTTTTCCTTAGTCCGCTGCTCCACTTCATGGACCATTTCACTCTCTGGTTGTTGCTCCCTTCGAGCTAGTGTAATGAGCTGGTTCATGTCGATGGTGTTCATTCTCGCACTAAGATCCTCCAGAGTGGGTGAATCTACCCTTGCCGTGATCTCAGAACAATAAGCACTCTTCTGGTCTCCTCCACTCTCTTGGCACCTGATCCATCGATTGATGTCTTGTTCAGTGGGGTTTGGATTGACAGATAAGAACCGGTTCTCCATGAGAGTCTCCGATCTTGAGATTAGATCTCACAAGGAGGGAACATATGAAAGGATCCACACCCTTGACAATCAATGTATTGGTCGTAGGTTGCTCCAGAGGTGTAGCCGTAACAATCTTCTGCTTGATCATCAAGACCATCCATCAGAGATAGGTTCCTAAAAAAAAAGTAACACAAATTTATACACAAAAGGGGAAATAAAGGAAATGAAAAATATGCACAGAAACTAAACAGATAATAAACAGATAGTTGGACCGAAGTCCCCGGCAACGGCGCCAAAAACTTGTTGGCAAAATAGTGGTGAGACTACTCTGCTAACTATGGGCAGTGAACCCAATCATTGTAGTACAACAAGGTCGTATCCACAGGGACTTCGTAACTGTCTAGCTAATTATAAGCTTAGTAAATGTGCAAGAGGATATATACAAAAGTGCATAAATGTAAATTGTTTTGGGGTTTTGTTGGTTGGATAGATAAATCGGAAAACGAAGGAAAGCAGTAAAACTAGACTAACTAATCTAGGATAGGTGTAGCTCGGGATGGATATTTGCACCCGTCCTCCCTTTACTACCAATGGTCAATTCTCGAACTCATGGCTAAACAACGGGAACGCTAAACTAACTAATATCCTAATCAAGGTCTACTAATCCTAACCAACAGAATGGAACCTGGTGGATCTTCCAAGTACCTAGTCAATTGATGGCATTAAGCACAAATTCCCCTTAAGTTGCAGTGTAGTCTAATCTCGAAATCCTCGATATTAGAATGCACTGATTCAGTCCTCACGGTCTAGATTTCTATCTCAGAATCACATGTTGACAGAAATCCACAATAATGCTCAACTAATCGGTAGGCCAAACCAACCAGTTTAACACATAGTGCTAATTAATCAGCAACCTAGAATCTATCTCAGAATCTCATTTCAACAAATTCAAGGCAAACCAACCAATTTCACACAAAGATAACAAATTGGGCAAAACCCTCAACAAATCCCCAAATCATGGGTGACAAGTTCAAGAGCCACAAACACACAATCGTTATCGGTATTCAGCACACGAACTGAAATAAAACCATAAACGAGTTCAAGAATCTACAACGGAGTTTAGGGATTTTGGGGCAAAATCCCCAAATCCCAAGCTACAAGGAGACTACTCAAGCATTGAAGCTACAAAGGAGAGAAAGGAGGAAGAAATAGCCATTAATGGAGGTGGTTGAGCTCTTGAATGAGGTGAAATCCTCTCCTCTTCCTTCTCTTCTCTTCTCCTCTCTTTTTCTCTTCTTCTGTCGCCTCTACCGTCGCCTGGAGTCCAGGTCTCGACCTCCCTCTCTTTCCTCCTCTTTTCCCCTTTTAAAATCTGATTTCTGGGCAAATTTTACGACCGACCGGACTTGCGACCGGACTTGCAAGGTCGGTCGGAGTCAGTAGCGATTTTCGGACGCGTTTTTAAGTTCGACCGGACTTGCGACCGGACTTGCAAGGTCGGTCGATTCCAGTAGCTTGTAAAAACGCGAATCTGGGCAAAATTTCGACCCGACCGGACTTGCGACCGGACTTGCAAGGTCGGTCGGAGTCAGTATAACTTCAAAACGCTGTATCTTCTTCGTTTTAACTCCGATTTTGGATCCGTTTGCGCCCACGCGTTCCTCTCTTCGTCTACTTTACTCCTAGCTATGTTAATCCTCCTGTTTAAACAATAAATGTGTGAAACACCAATGAAACACAAAACTAGAGGAAAACAAGCTAGAGTGGAGAAATGAGCATGAAAAGTGTGATTAAACATATGAATACACCCCTAAAACATGCTCATTTGGACACTCATCACCCCTTCAGGTAGAACGCAGCTATACGCACCTTGATCCTAGCAGGGACATCAAGGGTCTCGAAGGCGGTCTCCAACTCAGAGATGTACACCTCGAGCTTGGCGGGATCAGTCTCCCCCTTAAAATGCGTGGGTCGAAGGTCTGCAAGGCTCTTCACCCAATTTGGTTCCCGGGGCTGTGGCGGTGGAGGTGGTGCACCAACACCAGGCTGATAGCCCATGTGCCCTAATGCGGCAGCCACGATCTCTGCGATCGTCTGCCCCTCCGGTATCTCTGAAGCATCCTCGCCTCTGCCACGGCCTCGACCTCTCCTTCCTGACATCTGAACAATTGCAACTCACATTAGATTCGTATCCACCACTGTTTTGGTTAACGAATTCATAACGTCCGTAGACGGTAAAAACGATCCACACTTAATAGTGGTCATCTGACTCTACTCACACTAACTTCTCACACCTTTACCCATTTCTTATATCTTAACTCATAACCTAACTCGGTGGTTACTCATGTCCGGTATTTCTTGATCAGAGCATAACTATGCTCTGATACCACTTTTGTAACACCCCGTCCAAGCCAATCGTAGTTATCGCAAACTTACCACTTAATCAAAAGAAAAACGACGCAGCGGAAATAACAAACACCGGGACCTTGCCACGGTCTGATCATTAGAATATACCGAACCTTAAACCAATTTACAACACTTATCCAAAATACACAACCCACCAAAATACCACCAACCAACCGAGTTTAAGTATCTAAGCCATAGTCACAAACTTACATCAGTTTAAATATAAACAGACGGGCGCACAGGCGCGACCCGTGCTCAAAATGAATAGACCCATCCTAAGTCTAACCACCCCCACTCTTAGGGTGACTCCTCATCGGACGCTTACATGCAAGATAAAAACAGTCCCCAAAGGGGGTCAGCACGAATGCTGGTACGACCCTCTCGTGGCCCCCAAGCTAACGGGGCTACGACGACTAATTGTCGATAGCATGGAGATTGATTAGACACACAAACATAACATGAAGTGCAATAAATTAACCGATCACCAATGAACATACATAGTTCACACACAAATGAACGACTCAAGCGTTCCCTTAACAGGTGGGTTAGTAATAACCTCCTCCAGATCTGATTCCTCTTATCCTCAGTCCTCCTTAACTTACCTCAGTCTTAACCTTACCTTAACCTCAGTGTACAAACCGTTCCTAGAATGGAAATGGTTGTAGCTTAACTTAAACTTAGGATTTAGGTGATCCTACCGCACCATCTTAATGCCACCTACCTTGGACGGGAGTCCAGTGTAGCTGAGCCGGCAACCGACCCTAGGCAACAAGTCCGAAGACAAGTCCTTAAGCGGAGGGCGGATCTGATTCAGATACCAACCCCCTTTCCTTAGCATGCATGACCGGAGTCAGTCCCGGGTTCCTCACTCCCCCCTTAAGTTCCAGTTAGTGAAAATCTTACAAACCATGTGTTAGTTAAACCTTAACGGGTATTAACCAACAGATACCAATACTTAACTCCTTTTCTTAACTCAATAAGTACTACACTCAGTTAGTAACAACCTCAAGTCTCGTGGGTCAGTGTAAAGAAAACACATTCACAACGAGAATAAGTATAACCGGTTGCTTGCTTTATCTTGTCTTAGTCATAGCAAATAAACAGATAGCACACAATCCGAGGGACACCTCGTTAGCAAGCAGGTCACAAGAAAGACTGTACCGTTCACTGTCGACTATCGTTTGTTTAACCTTCTCCGGGGTCCCAATTCACAAACCTAAAACATTCATTCATCTTTAGGCCATTAGTTATTTGCACCTTACTTAACTTGCTTAGTCCGTAAAGATTCCCATTCGATACCCTCTTAAGTCTTTACCACTTAACCTTATAAACTTAACTTTAAACATTAAGGTTTATACTTAACTTAACTTGATTCCTTAGGTTCTTAGGTTCCTAATCGTTGTTACCCTACCAATGGAATACCCTATTACCAGTTAACATCTTTAGAATTTAAAATTTCTCTTTTTTTTTTGTTTTTGGCTCGACCGACCTTACCGACCGACCTTACCCAAGGTCGGTCCATTCCAGGACATATTAGCGTTTGAAAGTTTTACCCCGACCGACCTTGCAAGTCCGGTCCCCAAGGTCGGTCCATTCTCGAGAGTTTTCTCCGTGGGAAATTTAAGCCCGACCGACCTTGCCAAGGTCGGTCCCAAGTTCGGTCGATTCCAGAGACCAATTCCCGTACAAAATTCTAGGCATGACCGACCTTGTAATTCCGGTCCCAAGGTAGGTCCGTTCCAGAGACTCAATCCGTACTCAAAACACAAGCCCGACCGACCTTGTAAGTCCGGTCCCCAAGGTTGGTCCATTCTAGAAACTCTTTCCGGTAGTGTAAACTGAGCTCGACCGACCTTGCAGGTCCGGTCCCTAAGGTCGGTCGGCTCCAGAACTTTGCTTCTAAATTCCCATTTGACTCCAAACTTCACCTCATATATCCTAGTATATTCTATCGTCATTTGGGCACTTCAAATACACCTTAAGCCCTCCAGTAAATTCATTAAATCACTCACCAATATCCACCTTAGTCATTATGCATTTTCCTTATAATCATGCCAACACTTGTAATGTTTTTCACTAGGTTTCTAAGTGGTGGTTCTGTGAGCCTCGATTTTAAACCCTATCCTATGTTGATTAAAGTTGATCAGGATCTAACCGGGTTTTAGGTCCACTTATAACCTAAGATTAATAACTATGTCATATAACAAAAATTATTGAAACCTAAGCTAGCTCACTGGAACCTATTAAGAGTCGCCACCTAATTTTAACCTAGATCAAATTAGGAAAGGAGAGTTCGGGTTCGGGGGCTTGATATTCGACTTAATTAGGGTTCAAATTACTTTCATTACCCTTCCTAGGTCATTTTTCCTCTACTTGGTTTATTTACGGCTTATTACGAGTTGTTTTTAACCTAGGTGCGCGCTTCTGTTTTTTTTTATTTTTTAACGTTTTTTTGACAGAAAATTAAAGTGAAATTGAAAGTTACCTAAACTAGGGTTTCGGAGGCAGAATTAGGTCAAATTTTTATTCCGTCCGTGGCCACGGACCTAATGTCCGAACCCACGGACCCCAGTTAACCTAATTACACAAAAAAGTCAAATTTAAACAGAAACGAGATTTTGAAAAGTCCGAGGCCACGGACAGGACGTCCGTGGGCCCGGACATTTTATAAAACCCTAACTTTTGAAAATAAAAATATCCCGCCACCGTCCGGGGGCGTCCGGCTTTCGGACAGAGCGTCCGGGACCCCGGACATAGCGTCCGTGGGTGCGGACCGACCTCGGACGGCGGCGTTAAGGCTGTTCCCGGCGGTGTTTTGGCTCAAAATTTATGGGTACGTAGCCTGAAAGATTCTAAACATGTTAGTGATCAAAAGTTTTCAATTTGACTACGAATTAAGGACGAAACTTATTGAACAAGTTAGTGGACAGAAACGCAAACAAACCTTAACTCAGAAGCAAAGAAAAGTCAGTTCGAATAGGTATTTCAACCAGAAGCGTATTGTGATCAGTGGAGTTAAAGAATTCGAATTCTAACCTGTTTTGGCTTCGGGATTTGGTTGTTCCTTCACGTCGGGAAACTTCGAACGCGTCGTGGTAGCCGATCCGGTTCAGCTTCGACTCGAGTTTCTGATTTCTTCTTCTTGTATGATTAAGGACGGTTTGCTTCTATTTTGTGATGTTTTGGTGCTTGGAAGTTCAATAGGAGAAGAAAGGATGAGTTTTTGGTGATTTGGGGTGATGATTTCTGCAGTGTTTCGGTATTGATTTGAGGCTTGGAAGTGTAAAAACGTGGGAAGAAGGTTTGTGGCTGTGTTCTCTGACTTTGGAGGTGTTCTTCCTTGCCCTAGTTCATTTTTCGGGGGTCCTTTATAGAAAGAGCATGGTAAATTGATAGAGCAAGATCTTTATCTAAAACGCTGATTTCGTGCTCTAAGGGAATCTGATTTTGTAAAATATGTTTCAGGCCGAATAATTATGAAATTTTAACTGAATATAAAGGATGATTTTTAAGAATTTGAGAGTTGGAATCGGGTTATTTTGATAAATAACCGATTAGATAAAAATCTTGCAATCTGGAATCTCCCATAATTCAAACTTATTATTGGAAAGTAGAAATAACGAAATTCCAACGGCATTAGTCTCTAATAAACATCCTCTATCTTGTGTTAAATTTCATGACGTTTTGTTTTAATTTCGGTATTTTCCATAGGAGAGAAAAATTGCAAAAATGATTGAATTTCTCTTTTAAATTTTGGGCTAAGGTACCAAATAAAATAATTTCAGGTTTATGACTGTATTTAGTCATGCTAACCATGTGACAATTTATTTTAATTTTGGAAACCTTTTATTATTTCTATTTTGAGGTTATTTCATGTGTTAATTAAAGAAATTAGCTTATAATATGAATTAAAAGCTAAATTTCCAGAATAAATATTATCAGAAAATCATGAAATACCTTTCATAATACTATGATATTTGGAAGTGTTTGGAGATAATAAACAAGTCATATGAAAATAGAAAATCCCGATAATGTCCTTGGAAAATCCCGCCTTGGTGCTTTTTGACCCCTTTTGCCCTTTGAACACGTATGCCTTAGAGACTACTCCGGGGGGTTGAAATTTTGGGTATAACAGATTGCCCCCCGTCAACTAGGCTTTGTAATGAAGATGAAAAGACTAGTTGATGCCTGAGTGACACCCCAAAATTTTGGGATCTTAAAAGACCCTGTATGTGGATTGTGTCGAGCTATTCTAAGGCGCTGACTACCTAAAAACGAAATGACGAAGTAAATGTCAAGCGATTCTACGACGTTGACAACCTAAAAGACCAAGTAATGTCAAGCGATTCTAAGGCGTTGACAACCTAAAAGACGAAGTAATGTCAAGCGATTCTAAGGCGTTGACAACCTAAAAGACGAAGTAATGTCAAGCGATTCTAAGGCGTTGACAACCTAAAAGACGAAGTAATGTCAAGCGATTCTAAGGCGTTGACAACCTAAGAGAAGTAATGTCAAGCGATTCTAAGGCGTTGACAACCTAAAAGAAAGTAATGTCAAGCGATTCTAAGGCGTTGACAACCTAAAAGACGAAGTAATGTCAAGCGATTCTAAGGCGTTGACAACCTAAAAGACGAAGTAATGTCAAGCGATTCTAAGGCGTTGACAACCTAAAAGATGAAGTAATGTCAAGCGATTCTAAGGCGACAACCTAAAAGACGAAGTAATGTCAAGCGATTCTAAGGCGTTGACAACCTAAAAGACGAAGTAATGTCAAGCGATTCTAAGGCGTTGACAACCTAAAAGACGAAGTAATGTCAAGCGATTCTAAGGCGTTGACAACCTAAAAGACGAAGTAATGTGTAGATGCAAGAATGTTGATGATGCTCGGATGCTTCTGGGGACCGAAACCCGTGCCAATGCTTGGCTGGACCCAATGTGGACTTATTGCCATCGCCCCCCAAGCCGGTGTGCAGGGATAACTCCTGGTAAAAACCCGGGGACTTATTGCCATCGCCCACCATTCGTTGATCCCAAAATAAGTTGACATCGCACAGGAGGATTTATTGCCATCACCTCGCCAACTTTTCTGTCGCCAGGTCTTATGACACGCCTGGATAATGCAGATGGATGATATGAAGATGACGCAAATGAAAGTGTGATGCAAATGTAGATGATGAAATGATGCAAATGATATGGATGATATGAAAATGACGCAAATGAAAGTGATGCAATGTAGATGATGAAAATGATGCAAATGATATGGATGATATGAAAATGATGTTCGGATGCTTCTGGGGACCGAAACCCGTTCCAATGCTCCTTGTTGGTATACTATGGGGACTTATTGCCTCTGCCCACCAACTGGGGTGCTGGGATAACTTCTAGATTACCAAGGGGACTTATTGCCACTGCCCACTAGTTGTTTCTCCTAAGAAGTTGACATGAAGATGGGGACTTATTGCCTCTGCCCTGCCAACTTAGATCGCGCTCTGTCTCATACCTGTCTCGCACTGATATGATACTAGGTCTCGTACTGGTCTCGCACTAGATGATGACGCTCGGTCTCACACTGATGAAGGTGATGGGTCTCGCACTGACGAATATGATGGTCTCGCACTGATGAAGATGCATGGTCTCGCACTGAAGAAAATGATGGGTCTCGCACTGAAGTCTCATACTAAATGGATGAAGAAAAAGCCGGATTTCGCATTGATTCTGGGTCTCGCGCTGAATGAAGATGCCGGGTCTCGTACTAAAGTCTTGAAAATGATGGGTCTCGAACTAAGAATGAATCGGAAAGATAATGGTCTCGTACAAATGATGAAAACTGATTACTGGAGTGGCAACATGGCAATGATGATAAGATGTATGCAATCAAAATATATGAAGGATACTCGTTCAAAACAGGAAACTGTTGGAAAAGGTGCCAAACTTGGCGATGTTGAGGTGTTATGCAAAAGTTGTAAAATGCAACTAAAGTGTTTGTTGGAAGCTTGCCAAAACAAGGAACTGTTGAAAAATGTGCCAACATGGCAATGCTTGAGAAAACTCTACTGAAAAAAAGAAAGTGAAATGATCATTTCCTGACTAAAAATTTCATATCTACAATTTGTTTCTTAAGAAAATGAACATGCCGCTGGTGGAAGTGTGTGGTGTTTGTTGTGGTGTTAAAGGCTTTTCCGGTGTTCAGGATTTGCGATAGACCTGGGATCAGGCTATGATTTTGGATGGTGGTCTGGGTTATGACGGGCCTGATGTTTTTGTGGAGGTAAGGCCAATGACAGGCTTGAGGTGGAATGGTGGTGGTGATGTTTGAGCTCTGGGCTCGAATTGGTGTTGTCATAGCAATTGTTGGAACCAACAATTGCCCCCAGTACTTTTCCCTTAAGACAATCTGAGCTAGAGTTCATGGCAATCGATCGGAACGATCGATTGCCCCAGTATTTTCTTTTATTAAACTGCGAACGAGTCTCGTCCTTATAGGGTCAAGGCTTATGTTTTTATGTGGTGCTTCCTAACCTACACTCGGCGTGTTTTGATGCTTGCACTCGTTCCTTACCTACAGTCACAACTTCTAGACCATTGAATTCGATATTTGACGGATTTACACATTTGATCTGTTACTTTCACGTGATTGGACACACAACTATCAAGTTGGAAGTCTTTAAAGCTTATAACGTGGCCATGGGGTGTGATGAAGGACAACGGGACCATGGAGGGATATTTGAGGTATGTGGAGCTTAAGTGGGTGACCAAAGCTGCAACTTGCGTCTTCTCTCGGATTCATCTTCCTTGTCTTGAAGTCGTCTAGCTGCTTTGTGCTGACGTTGTTTTCGAGCTTCTGGACTTGGACTTTTGTCCTTCACACCATTTCTTTTCTTTGTCATTTGAATTTCTTCGAGGCACTTCGGGATTGCCTTTTTGTTTTATCCTTTCTTGACTTTACCTTCGGGGTTCTTGTGTTTCCCGGCTTTGGGCTTCGAGAGCTATTTTGATATGAGCTCTTTTGATCCTGTGTCACTCTAGGACCATTTGCGGATCGCTTCGTCATGCTGATAGTAGCATTGCTTCTTTGGACTGATGAGAATGATATGAGAGTCGGGCTCCTCGCTTCCTTTGGTCACTGGGTCGGACATTCATCATTGGCTGGATTATTTTGTGGAGCTCATAATATTGAAAAAGGGATATACGAAAGGCTCAACGGGGGTGCCTAGGGTTTAATGATAGGGTTTACAATCTTTTGGCTATGTGGTGCTGTACCTAGGTGCTTCGTCATCCTTGATAGTTGTGATCTGTTCTTTGTTACTTTTCGCAGATCTTAGAGTAAATTTACAATTATCTCCTTCGGTCGGAGTTATGCGTTTACCTCACCTTTGAACGTGGTCTCACCGGAGTCGTGTAAAAATGACACGCTCGTTCACTCATGGTTTTTCCGCTCAAGACACTCTCGCGAATTTCACTCAGAGACTAGTTCACACGTTTAAACAAAAGATTCGAAGACAATGATTCTAAACTCAGATTGCCCCCAGTATTGATTTGGGGTTTATGACAACAGTTTGATAGATGTGGGCCTTGAACCTCATTGTGGGTTGTTTGGATATTATGTGGTGAATTGTGGTGTTTGGTTAGGCATGTTCAAATTTTTAGAAACAAGAGACAAGCCGTTCCATCCATAGTTAGAAAATGATTACTTCGTGAGTGGTCTTTTTTTTAAGTTTTTTTCGAATAAACGAATGATGCTTTGTACAAAAATTATGAAAAAGGAACTATGTTTTATTCAACAAAAAGAATAATGTTGGAAATTACAAACTCAGGAAAACTACCGAAAATGATTCAAGGGAACTAACTACTACAAAAGTTGAAAGACAACTAATCAAGAAAAGAAATGCATTTAATGAGAAAAACACTAAAAAAAACAACATTTCTGATGATGCCTGGGCACGCGTGCTCTGCGCTCTCCACCATGTTCTTAGAATTGGAACCCTTGGTCAATCAGATCCTGGATTCTGTTTGTAGGGCTCTGCAGTGGTCAGTGTCGTGACCGGGCATGATGAAAGTGACAAAATTGATTAAGATCCTTCCCCAAATGAGTAGTTCCTGGCCTCAGGGCGAGTGGTTGCATCGATATCTTCCTCGAAGCTCTTCAAGTGCTTGTCTTGGTGTTCGGCCGATTCTGTAAACTCTCGCTGTCGAGAACTCCGTCGGGATGGTTCTACTGTCCCAACGCTCCAACCAGGTCCTCTTGACTGTCGATCACTGTCTTCCTCATGTTGCCTGGTTCTCTTACGGGTGCAGCTTTGGATGCAAGTTGCTGCTCCTGGTTGTCTGATCACTTTCCTGAGTTCTGCAGCAATTTCTTTGACATTCCCCTCCGATCCTCGGACCCTAATGGAGCCAACTTCAATGCATTCATAAAGGGGTTGAGAAGCCTGTCCACTAACTCATCCCGAGCTTGACGTTCGGACTCGAGGGAAAGAGCCCTTGCTTTCAACTCTTCGATAACAGCAACGTAGTTAGGTTCCACGGCGTCCATGGCAGCACTATGCCTCTGCTCCATGGCTTCAATGGTGGCCATGTGCCTTTGTTCCAAAATTGCGAGCTGGGCTTCCATGTCGATTGGACCGTACTTAGGACTTGAGTCTACCTGTGTCCAAGGTGTCCATTATTAGCTAACAAAAGGAAGTGGGCTGAAACATGATGCTTCACAAGATAGATCGAAACAGACTTAGGGATGAAAGCAAGTGGGCCAGGATACCCAGAGAATGAGGTTGTTTGGGCTGGAGTATCTTATGAACTGGAACTTGGGCTGAAATCTAGACAGATGGCTTTGATTGGGCCTGAGAGGTGAACCTAGATCTAGGGTTTGGGGCTAGGGCCCAAATAAGAAGTTTACCTAGTCTAGAATGAGCCTTTGGGCCGGAATGTGTTTGGGCCTGGATGGAGTAAAGCACATGGGCTGGAATGGTCCCTAAACCACAAATGGGCCTAACTTTCCTTGGGCCAGAGAAGATGGTTGCTAAGCAGAAAAATATTTATTTTTCAGAACTTGTGGGTTATTTCAAGTCCAGGTGGATTTCCTTTTTTTGGGCCTTGAACTAATTGGATAATTCAAATTGGGCCAGAAGAGAAATCACCTAAGTCTAAGCTTTTGGGCCGAAGCCCGAACGACTCACATGTTAAACCAAACAGGGCCTCTGGGCCGCAAACAAGTAGAGCCGCCAATTCGGTTGGGCTAGGTTAATGTAGGAGAAGTTCCTATCAATCTCTAGGCTAGGTAATGGGCCGATCATACAAGCAAACAAGGCCCACACAAATTCAACATGTCCTCACTTGACGGTTAAATCAATTTGGGTATGGATCGATCCGGAGAGGTGCTTGGGGCTTGGGCCCAGGTCGCCACAAAGGAATAGGGCTTGCACGCTATTCTCTTTGGGTTTCCCCACTTTTTTCACATCACCTAAAGGTGTGCGTCTACGTCGGGTCTTTGACTGACCAAACAATGGGCTAGGTAAGGACACTGCCAGGAAAACGCTTGGGGCTAAGGCCCAGGTATTAAGGGGATGTGGTTAGACGACATCCTCCTCTTTTCCCCCGCTTATTCACATCACCTAAAAGGTGTGAGTCCCTGACAGGGGACCCTAGATGGGTCCCGGGGTGAAACTGGTTTGTGTGGACCCTCGCTCTCACATGATGCAAAGGTGCAGAAATTAAAGTGCGCACAAAGTAAATAAACAAAGTATTAAAGCCATAAATAAACAATTTTCGAGTTAAGCCCTCTTTCTTAAAATTAAACAAGTTAAAATTAAGAAGTTGTCCCCAGCAGAGTCGCCAGTCTGTGAGCCTCGATTTTAAACCCTATCCTATGTTGATTAAAGTTGATTAGGATCTAATCGGGTTTTAGGTCCACTTATAACCTAAGATTAATAACTAGTCATATAACAAAATTATTAAAACCTAAGCTAGCTCACTGGAACCTATTATGAGTCGCCACCTAATTTTAACCTAGATCAAATTAGGAAAGGAGAGTTCGGGTTCGGGGGCTTGATATTCGACTTATTAGGGTTCAAATTACTTTCATTACCCTCCTAGGTCGTTTTTCCTCTACTTGGTTTTTACGGCTTTCTACAGAGTTGTTTTTAACCTAGGTGCGCGCTTCTGTTTTTTTATTTTTTAACGTTTTTTGACAGAAAATTAAAGTGAAATTGAAAGTTACCTAAACTAGGGTTTCGGAGGCAGAATTAGGTCAAATTTTATTCCGTCCGTGGCCACGGACCTAATGTCCGAACCCACGGACCCCAGTTAACCTAATTACAAAAAAGTCAAATTTAAACAGAAACGAGATTTTGAAAAGTCCGAGGCCACGGACAGGACGTCCGTGGGCCCGGACATGTTTTATAAAACCCTAACTTTTGAAAAAAAAAAATATCCCGCCACCGTCCGGGGGCGTCCGGCTTTCGGACAGAGCGTCCGGGACCCCGGACATAGCGTCCGTGGGTGCGGACCGACCTCGGACGGCGGCGTTAAGGCTGTTCCCGGTGGTTTTTTGGCTCAAAATTTATGGGTACGTAGCCTGAAAGATTCTAAACATGTTAGTGATCAAAAGTTTTCAATTTGACTACGAATTAAGGACGAAACTTATTGAACAAGTTAGTGGACAGAAACGCAAACAAACCTTAATTCAGAAGCAAAGAAAAGTCAGTTCGAAAGGAATTTCAACCAGAAGCGTATTGTGATCAGTGGAGTTAAAGAATTCGAATTCTAACCTGTTTTGGCTTCGGGATTTGGTTGTTCCTTCACGTCGGGAAACTTCGAACGTCGTTGGTAGCCGATCCGGTTCAGCTTCGACCCGAGTTTCTGATTTCTTCTTCCTTGTATGATTAAGGACGGTTTGCTTCTGTTTTGTGATGTTTTGGTGCTTGGAAGTTCAATAGGAGAAGAAAGGATGAGTTTTTGGTGATTTTGGGGTGATTTCTGCAGTGTTTCGGTATTGATTTGAGGCTTGGAAGTGTAAAAACGTGGGAAGAAGGTTTGTGGCTGTGTTCTCTGACTTTGGAGGTGTTCTTCCTGCCCTATTTCGTTTTTGGGGGTCCTTTTATAGAAAGAGCATGGTCAAATTGATAGAGCAAGATCTTTATCTAAAACGCTGATTTCGTGCTCTAAGGGAATCTGATTTTGTAAAATATGTTTCAGGCCGAGATAAATTATGAAATTTTAACTGAAGATAAAGGATGATTTTTAAGAATTTTGAGAGTTGGAATCGGGTTATTTTGATAAATAACCGATTAGATAAAAATCTTGCAATCTGGAATCTCCCATAATTCATAACTTATTATTGGAAAGTGAAATAACGAAATTCCAACGGCATTAGTCTCTAATAAACATATCCTCTATCTTGTGTTAAAATTTCATGACGTTTTTTTTAATTTCGGTATTTTCCATAGGAGAGAGAAAATTGCAAAAATGATTGAATTTCTCTTTTAAATTTTGGGCTAAGGTACCAAATAAAATAATTTCAGGTTGATGACTGTATGTAGTCATGCTAACCATGTGACAATTTTATTTTAATTTTGGAAACCTTTTATTATTTCTATTTTGAGGTTATTTCATGTGTTAATTAAAGAAATTAGCTTATAATATGAATTAAAAGCTAAATTTCCAGAATAAATATTATCAGAAAATCATGAAATACCTTTCATAATGACTATGATATTTGGAAGTGTTTGGAGATAATAAACAAGTCATATGAAAATAGAAAATCCCGATAATGTCCTTGGAAAATCCCGCCTTGGTGCTTTTTGACCCCTTTTGCCCTTTGTAACACGTATGCCTTAGAGACTACTCCGGGGGGTTGAAATTTTCGGTATAACAGGTTCATACCTAATATAACCACTATGCCAAATGCTTCCTCACCACTATAACATCATCTCCCAAGCATCTTTCACCATCTAAAATTCCTTTCTACAACTACTTAAAGTTCCTACACAAGTTTATGCCTCCTTCTTCTAACACATTATTTCCTTTCTGCTAGTTTACCAATATTGGCCTAAGTCCTAAATACACAAGTATATCCCAAGACATTCATTTGATTCCTAAATCCTCCATGATGATTCCTAAGTCATTATAACTCATTAAAACACCTTAAACTCACCCTTTTTCATCAAAATGACTCATAAAGTTTCTTAGTACTTCATTAGTCATAAAATCTCCTTACACATCTTAAACACTTAGGTTCTTCACTAAATTTTGCCATGGGTTCTCTAGTATATTATTACACCTAAACACTTGGTTTTTCACCATCAAACAACCAAGATCACTCAAGTTCTCATTACATCATCTTAACACACAATTTACAACAAAACTACACCACATCATCATATAGTGTATAAGCTTAAAATGCTTGGCTCTTAGGCCCTTAAATGACAATAATCTTAACCACTGAATTTCCACATATATTTGCCTTTGACCTGCGAATACACACAACAAGGCTCCTATTGAAATAAAATGCTTCTTGTAATTCACCTCAACATTGTTTAACTATCTCTTTTCTCATTGGCTCCTTTGTCACAAGTTCTCAAACATAGTCATTGTTTCTCCTAGGTTGCATATAGCCCTTTTCTAATGTAAACCCTAAGCTACACTCATCATATACCTAAATCCCATCCCTTAATGCATTAAACACCTTAAGGTAAGACATTTACCTTGTTCTTTTTCAAGCTTCACAAACTTTCTTCCTTAGGTTTTTCCTTGCTCAATCTCTGTCACCAAATCAAGTTCTCCTTGCCAATGTTCTAACCAATATTCAATGACTCCAATGAGTACTAAACAACACACTAACCTTAAGGAATAAAACCTAGGTTAAAAATGTGTTTTAAGGTATTAAATTGATTGTTTTACCTTGGTTTCTCAAGACAAGCTTGGATATGAGTAAAGAAGGACCTCCTTTATCCTTTGGAGAGTAGAAACAAGCTAGAACAAAGCATAAACATGAAGCCCCATGAGTGATAATTTTCGGACATGTAAAGAAATGGTGGGAACTTCATTTTTCTTACATATTCTTTACCTTAAGAGAATGGAGAAGCTAATAAGTCTCCAAGCTTGAGTTTCCTCCTCTAATGGCGGTTTGCCTTGGCTCCAAAATGAGGCTCTTGAAGTTTTGAAAAGATAGAAAGGAAGAGCTTGAGCTAACTAAGAGATATATGTGCTTGGTTTTGATTTTGGAGCCTAAATGAGCAAGATGTGGGCAAAAGAAGATGGAGCTAGCATGGAGGTTGCTTCTTACGTGAAAGAGAAGAAAGAGAGCAAGAGAAATCGATGGAGAAGATGAAGAATGAAGAAAGGAGGAGAGAGGGAAGCTAAAGTAAGATTTTATTTAAAAGGTAAATATTACTATTTGTCTTATCTCTTCTCTTTTTTCTTTATTTGATGAGTCAAGTGTTGACTCCCCACATCAAAACCGGCCACCCCCTTAATAAACAAGATATTTATGGTCTTGATTGAACAATTAATTAGCTTATATTGACTTAATGCTAAACTAGTCCAATTTGAGCACTATTCACAAATTAGTGCACATATTTGTGAAATTTTTGATTTCTCTTTGATTTAGACTTCCTAATGTGATACTAATTAGTACACAAGTTAATTAAGGAGTAATCATGGGCATTTATCCACTTAAAACCCCTTTCCAAGACAATTTTTTCAAAAATGTGCTTTAAGAGTCCTTAAAGCACAATTTGTGTTTTAACTTGTTTTTGAGCTTGGTTTTCTTTGGTAATTGGTTTAAAATGACCATTAGGATATTACTAAGGTCTTAGAATGATATTTGGGTGTTCACCCAAGTCTCTCCAAGCTTAGAGCACGTTTTTGCTTAAACTGCTCTTTTGGTGTTTCCTTATGTTTTCTTTGATTAAAATGGTTTCTTAATGTTTCTAAGGAATTATTTAGCCTTCTTATACCTTAGTTTATCATTTAAATACCATATCTAGGTTTGGGGTATTTCAATAGGATTTGTGTAATGAATTAAGGAATGAAATAACATGATTTAGAGTGTTTAATTGGTACTAAAACATGTTAGGATGTGTGTAGGAAGATTGGGGAAGAAATGGGTGAAAATGGGAAAGAAAAATAAGGTCTATAGCATATTCTACTACCGACCGACCCAGAGACTGGATCGGTCGGTGGGTCGGTCGGGGCTTGAGCAACGAATAATAACCATTCTGGAACGGACCGACTCACGGCTCCTGGGTCGGTCATGGGTCGGTCGGACTAAGATTTTCCGTTGTCGAAGTTTCTGACTTCGACCGACCCATAGGTGGGTCGGTCGGAGCTTGGACAACGGGACTGAAACGTACTGGGATGGACTGACCCAAAGGTGTATGGGTCGGTCTGAATAGTTCTGGGTCGGTCGGGAGAAATTTCAGAAGACGTAAACCTACTGGAGTGGACCGACCCAGGGCTTGGGTCGGACGGTGGGTCGGACGACCCATAACATACAAAAAAAACTATATAATATAACTAGTATATATATATATATGTATACCCACCTATACATATGTGCTTATATATGTAAGTACACCATTGTTAAGTAATGAAAGGTGAGTAAATAATGTGAAAGTATAAGAAATGTAAAGACTTAGTAAGTACGAGTTAGGAAACGTAAGAGTAGTCGATTTAAGTTAATGATAGTTAGATTAATCACTCGATTATATGTATATCATAGGATTTGATTTGTGAACACCAGAAAAAACGTTGGGACACAAGTACAACGGTGAACGGTATGAATTCCACATGCCCTGTATGCTACCTTGGTTACTCTAGGACGTCCTGCCATCTGAACGGTATCCTCACCCTGGCCGCGACCTCGGCTTCCCCTAGGACGTCCTGCCATCTGAACAAGCATAACTCACATTAGATTCGTATTCACCACTGTTTCGGTTAACGAATTTATAACGTCCGTAGACAATAAAGACGATCCACACTTATTAGTGGTCATCTGACTCTACTCACTCTAACTTCTCACACCCTTAACCTATCACTTATTCCTTAACTTATATCCTAACTCGGTGGTTGCTTATGTCCGGTATTTCTTGATCAGAGCGTAACTACGCTCTGATACCACTTTTTGTAACACCCCATCCAAAGCCGTTCGTGGTTATCGCAAAACTGAACACTTAATCGAATACGTCGCAGCGGAAATAATAAACACCTGGACCTTGCCACGGTCTGATCGTTAGAACATACCGGCCTTAACATTTACAATACTTATCCAAAATACTTATCCAACTCAAAACATCGCCAACCACAATACCATAACCAACCGAGTACAAGTATCTTAAACATAATCTCAATCTTACATCAGTTTATTATAAACAGTCGGGTGCACAGGCGCAACCTGAACTCAAAATAAACATCCCACCCTAAGTCTAACCGCTCCTACTCTCGTAGTGCGTCCTCATGGGTCTCTTACCTGCAAGTGTAAAAATAGCCCCCGAGGGGGTCAGCACGAATGCTGGTACACCCTCTCATGGCCCCCAAGCTAACGGGGCTACGACGACTAATTGTCGATAGCATGGAAATTGATTACATACACAAGCATAATAAGAAGTGCAATAACAATAACCACAGATGAACATATATAGTTCACAAACAATGAACGACTCAAGCGTTCCCTTATCGAGTGGGTTAGTAACCCCTCCCTTAGTCCTCATTTCCTTAATCTCAGTACCTTACCTTAATCTCAATCTTAATCTCAATCTCAGTATACAAACCTTTCCTGGAAGGGATTGGTTGTAGCTTAATTCGAACCTGGGATTTAGGTGATCCCACCGCACCATCTTAATGCCTCCTACTCTGGACGGGAGTCCAGCGTAGCTGAGCCGGCAACCGGCCCTAGGCTACAAGTCCGAAGACAAGTCCTTAAGCGGAGGGCGGATCTGATTCAGATACCGTCCCCCTTTTTCCTTAGCATGCATGACCGGAGATCGGTCCCGGGTTTCCTCACTCAAGTTCCAGTTAGTAGAAATCTTAATCACCATGTGCTAGCTAAGCCTTAACGGGCATTAACCAACAACCACCAAATCTTAACTCTTATTCTTAACTCAGTAAGTACTAAACTTGGTTAGTAACCATCTCAAGTCTCGCGGGTTAGTGTAAAGATAACACAAACACAACAAGAATAAATATAACCGGTTGCATGCTTTATCTTGTTTTAGTCATAGCAATTAAACAGATAGCACACAAGCCGAGGGACACCTCGTTAGCAAGCAGGTCACAAGAAGGATTGTACCGTTCACCGTCGATCGTTGTTTGATTATCCTTCTTCGGGGTCCCAATTCACAAACCTAAATCATTCATTCATTTTTAGGTCATTAGTTAGTTGCACCTTACTTAACTCACTTAGTCCCTAAGGATTCTCATTTAATAACCTCCCAAGTCTTACCACTTAGCTTACAAACTTAACTTTAAACATTAAAAACTTATACTTAATCTTAACTTAATTCCTTAAGTTCTTAGAGTCCTAATCATTACCACCCTACCAAAGGCATACCTCATTACCTATTACCATTCTTAGAATTCAAAATTTCTTTTTTTTTTTTTTAGGCCCGACCGAACTTTCGACCGACCTTACCTAAGGTCGGTCCATTCCAGAACACTTCACCGTTTGAAAATTCTACCCCGACCGACCTTGCAAGTCCGGTCCCCAAGGTCGGTCCATTCCCGAGAGTTTCCCCGAGGGAAATTTAAGCTCGACCGAACTTGCCAAGTCCGGTCCTATGTTCGGTCGATTCCAGAGACTTATTTCCTTCACAAAATACAGGTCCGACCGACCTTGCAAGTCCGGTCCCCAAGGTCGGTCCATTCCAGAAACTTTCTCCGGTAGTGTAAACTGAGCTCGACCGACCTTGCAAGTCCGGTCCTAAGGTCGGTCGGCTCCAGAACCTTGTTTCTAAATTCTCTTTCAACTCCAAACTTCTCCTCATATATCCTAATATGTTATAACCTCATTTGGGCACCTCAAATATACCTTAAGCCCTCCTCTAAACACATTAAATCATTCACCCAGATCCACCTTAGTCATTATGCATTTTCCTTGTAATAATGCTAACACTTGTAATGTTTTCCTCTAGGTTCTAGGTGGTGGTTCATACCTAATGTAACCACTATGCCAAATGTTTTCCTCACCACTATAACATCATCTCCCAAGCATCTTTCACTATCTAAAACTCTCTTATGCATTTTCTTAATGCCCCGTATGCTACCTTGTGAATATGTAGTGTTGTATTACGCTGATTGTTTCTCTAAATCATAGTTTGTGTAATTCTTGAAATGTGTGGATGAATATGAGTGTGTGTATGTATGATATATTGTATTGTGACCGAATGTTATTGTGGTTGGACTTCTAACTGATTCCTAACAAGCTAACCAATCTAACTTAAATTGGTAATTAAATTGGAATGAGTAGAAGTCTGATATAGTTTCGGCCACGCGCGAGGATGCGGAGACACAAGAGGTTGGATCCAAGTCCTGACTCTTAAGCTGGTCCGCAGCCCAAATCCCTTAAGTGGGTAGCATCCCGGATTGGTGAGTCAAGTAAATCCCGGTGGTGGGACGGTGTAGTCCCCGGGCCGGAGGTCATACCGACTTAACATGAGTAAGAGTAAGTAAGTAAGAATGAGTAAGTAAGTAAGTAAAGTAAGAGTAAGTAATGTGTAATGAGTAAAAGAGTAAGAAGCATTCCGATTAACCCGGATGCGTAATTTGGCTAACCTTTGTGAAGGTAAGTATGGTGTGTGCTACTGTACTGTTGCCTTGGATTGTATAATGTATCGTATATGAATGTATGTTGTATGCAAAGCATGTATGTATGAAATAAATGAACCGCATGCCTATTCGACCTTAAATAGTTGGCGTGCCCTTGTTAGCACTCGGTATATGCGGAGTTTATGCGCAGCTTTTGCTGAGCCCATTGGGGCGACGTTTTTAATATGAATGCAGGTACACGAGAAGGGTGAGGATGTTGAAGACTTAGTTTAATTTCTTTTTGTCTGTAAACAATGAATTGAATGGTGTACTAAGTAGTACACGGCTGTAGGTTTTTGTTAGCCGGTGTACCATGGGGTACACCCTTTTGGATTATGAAAGGATGGGAATTGGTATAGATGAGTAGTTGGTAGAAACTCATTATTTTTGGGTAAACTTGGAAAGGATGTAAATTGATTATCCTTTCGCACTCGGTAATCCATTAATGTAAGTATTCGATATTTGGTACTCGGTAAGTAATGTAGTAGCTCGGTATACAATGATCATCAAACCGTGACTGTAGGTAAGGTAAGCCTAGCTAGCCGTATGGGCGGTTAGTGGCGTTGTACCACCCGCTGTAGTAGTAGTAGTCTTCCGCTGCGAACTGATAGAATTAACGGGATGATTGGACAGTAAGCATAGGATTAACGGTAGGGGTGTTACAAAAAGTGGTATCAGAGCGTAGTTACGCTCTGATGTCCTAAGTTACTGAGCATAGGGATTACCGAGTTAGGATTTCAACCGTCTTAAGAACGGATACTTAGAAACCTAACTAGGAACTACCGTTGTTAACAACGGATACCCTTGACGTTCTTATGAACGATACCTTGCTTAAATTCAAGACCCTTGGTCTTATGTCACAACCTAATGCGAATGTTAAATATTCAGATGTCAGGAAGAGGTCCAGGTCACCGAGGGGCCAACGACGGACCGGACGCGCAGACGATAGCTGAGATCGTCGCCGCCACGGTAGCACAGATGCTACCCCAAGTAATCACCGCAATGCAACAAACCCAACAAAACCAACAGACTCAAACGGGACCAATCCCTCCCCCTCCACCCAGAGAAGCCAACTGGGTAAAAGCTGTAGTGGAACTTCGCCCTCCTTGCTTTAGGGGCGAGAGTGATCCGGCTAAGCTAGAGGCCTACATCTCCGAGATGGAGACGGCGTTTGAAACCCTCGAAGCTCCTGCTGGAGTTCGAGTTAGAGTAGCTGCTTACTATCTAAAGGATGCAGCCATGGATTGGTGGAAACTACTCAAGCATGAACATGTCAACGACCCCACCTTCGATTGAGAGTCCTTTGCCTCTCTCCTCCAATCCAAGTAATACCCAGAACACGTCAAAACCAAGAAAAGACTTGAGCTGGATGCTTTGTAAATGACAGAGAAGATGTCTGTCGACGAGTACTACCGCACCTTCACCTCTCTTCTCCGTCTTCTACCCGACCTAGGGTATACCGGCCAGGTGTTGGTCGATCGCTTCTATGGCGGTCTGAGCCATTGCCTTCGGTACGGCATGGGCTACACCAGGTTTACCTCCCTTCAGGTAAACGCAGGATGAATCCTTAGTACCATTTCCATTCATTAAATACTTTATCCTTACCTTTCTTAATAAGAATGCCGGCTAATACCTGAAACTTCAGGAGTGTTATCACGCGGCATCTCGCGTTGAAATCACTTGCCAATTGAGTGATGAAGAAACTGCACATAAGCGCAAAGCCAACAACAAGAACACCAATGGCGAGGAGCAGAACCAGGGTAAAAGGTGGAAAAAGAAGAAGGGAAATTTCTTTCAGCAATCCCAAAAGAAATTCCCAAGTGAGAGCAGTGCCCATACTGAGAAGGGCAACCCGGTTGAGATTCTTCAGCTAGGGTCATCTGCACCGGTGGCTGCGAAGCCACTGAGATCACACCCTCCTAAGGGTAAAATTCTATTCCTAATTCGTAATCGTACAAGTATCATATCTAGTATATCCACGCACACATGTGCTAACCCTCTAAACCTTAGGTTTCGGCTCCGGTTTCACCAAAACCTTCTCCGACGGCCGCACATATGTGTGCAGAAAATGCAATCAAGACCATCCCGGCAAGGATTGCCAAGGGAGAGAAATCCGGTGCTACAATTGTCAGAAGCCCGGACACCGAGCCAACATGTGCCCCGAAAATGCTAAACCAAGAGGGAACTTCCAAAGCTACAAGCAAAGGGAAGGCAAGGAGGTTGCATCTGGCGATGCACCGACCCAGCAAGCACCACAGGGACAGGGATCCCGGGGTCCTCAGAGGGGCGCACCCTAGAGGCAGCCTGTCTTGCACGTGATTGACCATGACGGGTCCGGTTCTAAGTCCGGCCCAGGTAATTAATCTAAACCTTAAATCCTTGAGAAGCATGGCTAAGTATTAGAGTAATCGTATGAGTGAATGCATGAGTAAATAAATTGAAGTGTGTATTGAGCATGAAATGACGTAGTGGAAACTAGTACTCACCGTAGATGAAATTTATAACCATAGGAAGCTTTAGTATCTGTTATCCGATACCTTCGCAACCAAATCAAGAAGAGACCGACATCACCAATCACTACTACACCAACGAACAGTGTCAGGTCATCCGACCAGGTATGATTCTATTAAGGAAATACCTGACACCCGAAGCTCAAATCTCAATCATTCGACGATGCAACAAACTAGGAGCGGGTCAAGGCGGATTTTATACACCCGAATTCCCCGGTGGAGCGAAGATGAAGCTGAAAATGATGTGCTTGGGAAAGGACTGGGATCCTTATACCAAGACATACCAAAATTTTAGACACTTGTCACCCAAGCAGTAGAACTTGCACAACAATGCAAACATGATCTGATCCCCGCACTTGAAGCGGACCTTTGTATCGTCAACTTCTATGAGAAAGAAGGACGACTTGGGTTACACCAAGACAAGGATGAGACAGCGGAATCTCTTGAACAAGGAGTGCCTGTAGTGTCTTGGTCCATTGGTGATGACGCCGTATTTATGTATAGCTAGCAAAAGCGTGTGGACCTCGCACAGAAACTGGTATTGAGATCAGGAGATGTCCTAATCATGGATGGAAACTCTAGGATGCTGTATCACGGGATCAACAAGATTAAGTTGAATACGGCACCACCGGCAATAATCAATGCCACACACATGAAACCTGGACACCTAAACCTTACCTTTAGGAAGTATTAAGTTCATAGTACCATGTAATGTATTAGTAACGTGTATTAGAGACACAATATGTATGATGGTTGGTTTATCAATAAAGAGTAGTGTTGATTTGAATTCCATTGTGTCCACCATCAATACTTATGAAATTGTGACTTCAATAGGTTGTGGACTCGGTACCGAAGGTAACCTGAGTATCCTCACCGAAGCACAAGCCGGCAAAAGCGGCACCATCTTAACGGGAACATTCCCAGTAAATGGCATTGATGCCAATGTGTTATTCGACTCCGGCGCCTCTCACACCTTTGTATCACCAGCATTTGTGAAGAGGTTAGGCCTAGATGCGGATGAGCTACTGAATTTTCTGGTTACTCTCCCATCGAAGGAGCGAGTATAGTGCACCAAGTATTACAAAGCAGCCACAATTGAAATCAAAGGCGAAGCGTTTCCCATCTCCTTCATCGAGTTCAATGGATTGGGATTCGACTTGATAATCGGAATGAATTGGTTGGAGCGGCACAAGGGTAGAATCCTCTGCGCCGAGCATCGATTGCTGCTCAAGAGTCCTTCTGGGGTTACTGTATCTTACCGCCAGAGACCGAGAGAGCCTTCGACCACAGTCATCTCCACCATGGCTATGTACCGGGAGCTCAGGAAGGGCCATGAAGTATATTTGTGTTATGTACAAGACCCGGAGAGAGATCCAGAGTTTAGTGATGATGTACCGATTGTATCCGAATTTCCCGATGTATTCCCTAAGGAGCTACCCGGCATGCCACCTCAGAGGGTGGTAGAATTTGAAATTGATCTTTTGCCAGGTACCGGTCCCATTGCTAGGGCACCGTACCGTATGGCACCTGCTGAAATGACAGAGCTCAAGGAGCAATTACGTGACTTACTTGACAAAGGGTTTATACGCCCGAGCGTATCACCCTGGGGAGCACCGGTTCTCTTCGTGAAGAAGAAGGACGGTAGTCTCCGACTTTGTATTGACTACCGCGAGCTGAATGCGGTTACAGTCAAGAATAAATACCCATTGCCACGCATCGACGACCTATTCGACCAGCTGAAAGGAGCATCAGTCTTCTCCAAGATCGACCTCCGATCTGGGTATCATCAGATTGCTATCAAAGAGCAAGACATCGAGAAAACGGCATTCCGTACCAGATATGGCCACTACGAATTCACCGTCATGCCATTCGGTTTGTCAAACGCACCAGCAAAATTCATGGATCTTATGAATCGACTATTCAGTGAGCAATTGGACACTTCGGTTGTTGTCTTCATCGACGACATCCTTGTATACTCCAAATCGGCAGAGGAACATGAAATTCATTTGAGGAAAGTGCTTGAGACACTGCGCGAGAACCAGCTGTATGCGAAGTTCACAAAATGCGAGTTCTGGCTAGATCAGGTATCATTCCTCGGTCATGTCATCTCGAGCGCAGGTATCTCAGTTGACCCTTCTAAGATAGAAGTTGTACGATCATGGCCTAGACCTAAGACTGTTACCGACATTCGGAGGTTTCTTGGTCTAGCCGGTTACTACCGGAGATTCGTAAAGGACTTCTCGAAAGTCGCTAAACCCATGACTACACTAATGAAGAAAGATGCACCGTTTGTATGGACAAACGAGTGCGAAGTATCATTTCAGAGCCTTAAGGACTCATTGACCTCAACGCCCATCCTTACTCTTCCAGAGGGCACAGAGGGATTTGAGGTATATTGTGATGCATCAGGCAAAGGAATGGGATGCGTACTCATGCAGCATGGCAAGGTTGTAGCTTATGCCTCCCGCCAGCTGAAAAAGCATGAGGAGAATTACCCGACACACGACTTAGAGTTAGGAGCCATTGTCTTCGCCTTGAAGATATGGCGACACTATCTCTATGGGGTAAGCATCACCATCTACTCCGACCAAAAGAGCTTACATTATGTATTCACACAGAAAGAATTGAATTTGAGACAAAGAAGGTGGATGGAGTTTCTCTCAGACTACGACATCGACCTACAGTATAAGGAAGGGAAGGCAAACGTGGTAGCCGACGCCCTGAGTCGTCAAGCACACTCGCTCCATTCGCTACTTGCTTCTTCTAGCTTGGTTGACGAGGTGCGAGACGCTCAGTTGAGCGACCCTTACCTGACCGAAATCAGACAAAAGATCGAAAATGGTACATTTGAGAAGAAGAAGTATGACTTCAAGCTACATGAAGATGGTCTGATCCGGCTGAATGGCAGGCTATGCGTCCCCTGAAGCAATGCTGAGCTAAGGGATCACATCCTGCGAGAGTCACACAGTTCCACATTGTCAGTCCATCCGGGAGCCTCCAAGATGTACAAAGACATGAAGAGGTACTTCTGGTGGTCTGGAATGAAAGCTGATGTGACAGAATTTGTATTGAGATGCTTAACATGCCAGAAGGTAAAATTTGAACATCGTAGACCGGGCGGAATGGTACAATCGACGCCAGTTCCGGAGTGGAAATTTCATGATATCTCCATGGATTTTGTTGTAGGACTCCCGCCTGCTAGGGGAGGACTCAACATGATCTGGGTTGTAGTCGAACGCCTCACCAAGGTTGCCAGATTCATACCGATGAAGGACACCTGGAAGGTAGTGAAGCTCGCAGAGCTATTCGACAAGGAGGTTATCAGACACCACGGAGTCCCAAAGACCATAGTATCTGACCGAGATACTTGAGAGCTACACGGGAAGCGTTGGGTACAGAATTGAAGCTGAGTACCGCCTTCCACCCTCAGACCGACGGTCAGACAGAAAGGACCATCCAGACACTGGAGGACATGCTTCGGGCATGTGCCTTAGACTTTCAGGGGAGTTGGTTAGATAAGCTTCATCTTATCGAATTCTTGTATAATAATAGTTATCATGCTTCGATTAAGATGTCGCCTTTCCAAGCTCTATACGGTAGACCTTGTCGTACACCCTTGTGTTGGGACGAGTCAAGCGAAGCGGTAATCATAGGACCGGAGTATCTAGAACAAGTCCAAGCGGAAGTGTAACAAATCTGAGCCAATATGAAGGCAGCCCAAGATAGACAGAAATCCTATGTGGATGTGAGACGACGCGACCTTGAGTTCGCCATGGGTGACCAAGTGTTCTTGCGAGTTTCACCTATGAAGGGCGTATTCCGTTTTGGCCAGAAGGGCAAGCTAAGCCCAAAATTTGTAGGGCCGTACACTATCACCGAAAGAGTTGGATCCGTAGCCTACAGATTAGCATTACCAGAGGACTTGGGACGTGTCCATGATGTATTTCATGTGTCACAACTCAAGAAGTACATTGCTGATCCTTCTCATGTCTTAGAGCCCGAGAGACTTTCCATTGAGCCGACAATGAGATACGTTGAAACCCTAGTGAGAATCCTTGATAGGAAGACCAGAGACACTCGCCATAAGTCCATACGAATGGTGAAGGTCCTATGGTCTAACCACGATGTCGAAGAAGCAACATGGGAGTTGGAGGATGCCATGAAGGCTAAGTACCCACAGTTATTCATAGACTAGATAGTCTAGTATTTAGTAATACGGGTACGGGGGCGTACCCCTTTTAAGGGGGTAGAGCCTTTTTGCTTTTGCATTGCTTCGGGTGAGCATTGCATAGTGAGTAGGTATTGTAATAGGTTTTTATGGCACATGTAGTGCAAAGTGAATTTGGTATGTGTATGCATGTATGTGTAATGTGTAGTGTATGGATGTGTATGTGTAACGTGTAATGTATCTGTGTAATGTGTATTGTGATTTGCATTGGTGTATTGTGTAATGTGGATGTGATGGTATGTATGGAAATGATGTATGGTGTATGTGAATTTGTATTGTGCTTGAATTGGGTATTCTTGTAATGTAGAAGAAGTAAACACCTCATAGGTGGTAGTAAGACACATTATGGCAATTGGTTTGCCTAATGAGTAGAATTATTAAACTATTAACCTTGAGCAACTTTGAGGGTAAAGTTTCTTAAGGGGGGTAAATTGAAATACCCCATAATTAAAAATAGTGATTAATTAGGCTAATAAATATTTTAGAAGCTTAATTATGCATAAATAATCACGAGGGAATAAATCCCGAAGAAAACGGATCCTTAAAACGGATTAAAAACACTAACGAACCTTAAAGTGCGTTTTTTGAGGAAACCGGGAAAACGTGACTTTAAGCGGGTCAAATAGACTCGTAACAATTTTGGTCAACTAAATAGTCATTAATAAATATTATTGAAGCTTTATAACCAATAAAATCAATAAAACGAGAAATTAGTAAAAACTGTCAAAAACGGGAAGTTGTGGGGTAGAAACATAAATAACCCAAACTCATGTGTCCACTTTTAAAATAAAAATGTAAACTCTGTGTGTGTGTGCTGTGTGGGCCGGTTCCATGCCCCCCCTCACACTCCCTCACACTCTCTTCTTATTTGCAAAAGACCAAAACAATTAAAAAGCAAAAAGGGTACTACTTTACTACTCTACCTCACACTCTCTCTCTCCTATCCTCACATTCTCTTCACTCACGTACACAGCCCCCTTCCTCCTCTCTATTTCCTTCCTTCTCCAACCTGTGGCCATGGAGGTTTGAAGCAACTCACAAAAACTCCATCTTCTCTCCTCTTGTTACCCCCTTGAATCTCCTCCAAAAATTATAAAAATTACACCATTGTCTTCCTCTTATCAAGGAGAGTATTCCCCTCCTTTCAAAATTCGAAAACAACAACTTTCATCTCCATGGGTATGTAGCATTTGGAGCTTCAAGACCACCATTACAACCACCTTCATCTCCTTGTTCATTTGAGGTAAAGATATTCTTGAAACCTCACTGTTTTTCTAGCCTTAAGGGCAAAACGAAATTTGAAGCTAAACTCTTGTTTGCTCCTTTGTACTCTAGCCGATTTTGGCACCCTTGGAGGGTGAGAAATATTGTTCTTGAGCTGTTCCGAGCATTACCTACACCCTTGCAAGGTAATGAAATTTCTAAACCCTAAAATATACATTAAAGCTTTAAAGGAAAATTAAGGGTTAGTTAGTGTATTAAAATGGTGTGTATATATGAATGGGTTGTAGCGTTAGAGAATTTGGGTTACTACAACCGGTGGAAAGAGAGAGAAGAAGAAGAAGAAGAAGCAAGAAGGAGTAAAGGAAAAGCTAGAAGAGAGACAAGGTAAATTATGCTCACCTTTGAGTAGTCTTGTATATATGTATGTAACAGATTTTAGTAACTTATTAAATGTGTATTGAATCTAGTAATGAGTAGTGGTGTAATGTGTAAGAGAATACAAGTGTTTTAAACCTTTGAAAGATATGTAAAACTTGTGGAAACATAGTTGGGAATGGGATGTTGAGTGCAGGAATTTTTGGAGTGTTTTAGTGATTGGTATTTGTGTATGGGAGCCTTGTATATTGGTAATTGATGAAAACAGGTGAGATGGTTAGCAATGTGTGAATAAATGATGTGGTGAGAGTATAAAAATATAGGGGAGACTATGGCAAAATTTACTTACAAACTAGTGAACTTATGAACTAGAAATTAGGTGAAAAACATGTGTTTGTAACAGATTTTGTTTGAGATAGTTAGAGGGTACATTGAGAGAAGTATCTAATGTATTGTAATACATTAGAGGCTTTAGAAATGACATTATAAGAGGAAGATATGGATGGAGAGAGCTAGAGTAGAAATCTGTAGCAAAATGCAACTAGAGAAGAAACTATGTGAGTGTTGAAATGGAATTTGGGAAGAACAAGAGTGTAAGCAAGTATAGGATTTGTGTAATGAATTAAGGAATGAAATAACGTGATTTAGAGTGTTTAATTGGTACTAAAACATGTTAGGATGTGTGTAGGAAGATTGGGGAAGAAATGGGTTAAAAAGGGAAAGAAAAATAAGGTCTATAGCATATTCTGCTACCGACCGACCCAGAGACTGGATCCGTCGGTGGGTCGGTCGGGGCTTGAGCAACGAATAATAACCATTCTGGAATGGACCTACCCAGGAGCCGTGAGTCGGTCGTGGGTTGGTCGGACTAAGATTTTTCGTTGTCGAAGTTTCTAACTTCGACCGACCCAGAGGTGGGTCGGTCGGAGCTTGGACTACGGGACTGAAACGTAGTGGGATGGACCGACCCAGAGGTGTATGGGTCGGTCTGAATAGTTCTGGGTCGGTCGAGAGAAATTTCAGAAGACGTAAACCTACTGGAGTGGACCGACCCAGGGCTTGGGTCGGACGGTGGGTCGGACGACCCATAACTTACAAAAAAAAAACTATATGATATAACTAGTATATATATATACATATATATGTATACCCACCTATACATATGTGCTTATATATGTAAGTACACCATTGTTAAGTAATGAAAGGTGAGTAAATAATGTGAAAGTATAAGAAATATAAAGACTTAGTAAGTACGAGTTAGGAAACGTAAGAGTAGTCGAGTTAAGTTAATGATAGTTAGGTGAATCACTCGATTGTATGTATATCATAGGATTTGATTTGTGAACACCGGAGGAACGTTGGGACACAAGTACAACGGTGAACGGTATGAATTCCTCATGCCTCGTATGCTACCTTGGTTACTCTGATTTGTGTGTTGTGTGCTAATTGACCACCAAATAAGATAAATGCACGAATCGGAGTTATTATGCTTACTTGTGAATATGTAGTGTTGTATTACGTTGATTGTTTCTCTAAATCATAGTTTGTATAATTCATGAAATGTATGGATGAATATGAGTGTGTGTATGTATGATATATTGTATTCTGACCAAATGTTATTGTGGTTGGACTTCTAACTGATTCCTAACAAGCTAACCAATCTAACTTAAATTGGTAATTAAATTGGAATGAGTAGAAGTCCGATATAGTTTCGGCCACGCGTGAGGATGCGGAGACACAAGAGGTTGGATCCAAGTCCTGACTCTTAAGCTGGTCCGCAGCCCAAATCCCTTAAGTGGGTAGCATCCCGGATTGGTGAGTCAAGTAAATCCCGGTGGTGGGACGGTGTAGTCCCCAGGACGGAGGTCATACCGACTTAACATGAGTAAGAGTAAGTAAGTAAGAATGAGTAAGTAAGTAAATGAAAAGTAAGTAAGTAAAGTAAGAGTAAGTAATGTGTAATGAGTAAAAGAGTAAGAAGCATTCCGATTAACCCGGATGCGTAATTTGGCTAACCTTTGTGAAGGAAAGTATGGTGTGTGCTACTGTACTGTTGCCTTGGATTGTATAATGTATCGTATATGAATGTATGTTGTATGCAAAGCATGTATGTATGAAATAAATGAACCGCATGCCTATTCGACCTAAAATAGTCGGCGTGCCCTTGTTAGCACTCGGTATATGCGGAGTTTATGCGCATCTTTTGCTGAGCCCCTTGGGGCGACGTTTTTAATATGAATGCAGGTACACGAGAAGGGTGAGGATGTTGAAGACTTAGTTTAATTTCTTTTTGTCTGTAAACAATGAATTGAATGGTGTACTAAATAGTACACGGCTGTAGGTTTTTGTTAGCCGGTGTACCATGGGGTACACCCTTTTGGATTATGAAAGGATGGGAATTGGTATAGATGAGTAGTTGGTAGAAACCCATTATTTGTGGGTAAACTTGGAAAGGATGTAAATTGATTATACTTTGGCACTCGGTAATCCATTAATGTAAGTATTCGGTATTTGGTACTCGGTAAGTAATGTAGTAGCTCGGTATACTATGATCATCAGACCGTGACTGTAGGTAAGGTAAGCCTAGCTAGCCGTATGGGCGGTTAGTGGCGTTGTACCACCCGCCGTAGTAGTAGTAGTCTTTCGCTGTGAACTGATAGAATTAACGGGATGATTGGACGGTAAGCATAGGATTAACGGTAGGGGTGTTACAGTTGTTTTTGAGGCGGTCCGGGTTTGTGTATTTGTTTACAAACCCGGACCATGTCTGTAGGTGTTTAAATTGACAGTTTTTGACCTCTTTTCAACCCCTAATTCATACCTAATCATTCCTTAAACTTTCCACATGTTTTCTACATGTTTTAAACACCTTAAAAACACTTAAAACCTCCTCAAATCATTGATCAAACTTACCACTCAATCCTTGATTAAATTCACACAGTTTGTGCTTAGAATTTCTGCACTTGCACACTGTTGTATTTTCAACATTCTCATGACAGATTACCACTTACTCTCAAACCATTTGACCATTCCAAATTCATTCCTAGCACATTCATCTCTATTTCCCAATCTCACTCATTGTTGTCCAAGTCCCACACCTTAGCCACTCTCTAGTAAAATCCACACATTCATACCACTCATTTACTACAGATATTTTTTTGCATCTCTCCAACCCATTCTCCATTTACCATTTTAAGGTTGTTCATCAACTCAACTCTACCCCATAAACACCTAAGCCCTCCAATTCACCAAGTCACCTTAAACACTTAGTTTCTACTAAAATTTTGCATAGTTTCCCCATTGAAATACCCCAAACCTTGATATGTGGTTTTAAATATCAAATTATGGTACGTAAAGGCTAAAAAGTGCCTTAGTAACATCAGTAAACAATTTAAAATAGTAAAGTGCAATAAAGCACTAAGACACAGTTGAGCAAAAACATGCTCTAAGCTATGAGCGAACTTGGTTAGGACCCAAAGAGCCTACCAAGACTTAATAATATTCAATTATGATTTAATAAGGCTAAATAAGTCCTTAGGAACCTTGGTGGACAGTTAAACCAAATAAAACACAAGGAAATACCTTAAAGTCAGTAAGAGCAAAAATGTGCTCTAAGCTTGGGATAAATTTGTAAGACCTAATGGTCATACCTATACCTTATTTATATGTTAATGAACATATTAAATCAATTACTAAAGAAAACCAAGCTTGAAAACAAGTTAAAACACAAAAAGTGCCTTAAGGAGTCTTAAAGCACGTTTTTTGAAAAATTGTCTTGTAAACGAGTTTTGAATGGCTAAATGTCCATCATTACCCTTTAATTAACATGTGTACTATATAGTATCACATTTGGGTGGCCATATTAGTGGGAAATCAAAAATTTCACTTCTATGTGCCTTAGTTTGTGAATAGTAACTTTTATAAGCTAGTTTGTAACATATAATGTTATAAGTAATTAAATGAGTCAATAAAGACTATATTACCCTTCTATTAAAATGGGGGCCGGTTTTTCAAGGTGTGAGTCACCACACATGTAAGTTTATTAAGTAATAAGTGATGACTAATGGTTACTATTTGCTTTAAGTTATAAATATCTTCAAAAAGCAAAACCAATCTCATTCTCCCCTTCCTTCTTCATTTCCCACGGTTGAAAGGCTTCTTCAACCTCTCTTCTTCTTCCATTCACGGTTTGGAATAGTGCTCAAAGCTCCACCTTCCATTGTCAATATCTCATGACTCACTTAACCAAATCAAAACAAAACCACCATTCTCTTCCTCTCATCAAACTCTTCATTCCTATCTTCTCAAAACTTCAAGAGCCCCATTTCGGTGCCATGGAGATTCACCACATTGAAGGAGCTTGAGCCCATATTTTCACATTTTGTTCCTTTGCTTCAAGGTAAGGAAACTCAAAGAAAAATCAAGTTTCCTTCATGTTTTGTGTTGTCCGAAAATTCACCTCACCATGGTGTATATCTTGCTTGTTTAGCTTCATTTGAATCTTCCAAGGTCTAGGAGGAGTCCTCTCTTGATACTTATTCAAGTTCTCTTCCAATTCCAAGGTAAAACAATTACCTTAATGTGTTTAAAACAATATGTGTAACTAGGGTTTACAATGAGGAGAAGCATAATGCTTGAATACTCATTCTATTGTTTGTATAATGTTAATAGTTGAAAAGGGACCAAATGCCCTACCGGTTTTACAAAGGAAACAAGAAAGAAATTTGTGAGGAAAAGAGGTAAAAAGCTATCTCAATGTAGTTTAAATGCCTTAGGAAAAATGAGCTTGATTTGCTTAATAAAATACCTAAGGAGCCAATGGCAAGTGACCTACTAAAGTGTTCTCAAGGAGACTAGTAAAAGAATATGTATTGGTGTATGTATTTGCAGGTCAAAGCATTATTTATGTGGGAAATTCAGTGTTTATGGTTTATGTTATTTAAGGGCCTAAGAGCCATGTTATTTAAGGGCCTAAGTGCCAAGCAATTTAAGTTATGCACTCTATTGTGATGTAGTGCAAAATGTGTGAAGTTTGTGTATAAAATGTGTTTGATGGATTTTAGGTGTTCTTGAGTGAAATAAGGTAAAAACCTAAGTGTTTGGATGTGGGTATATACTGGAGAAGCTATGGCCAAATTTGGGAAGATGTGTAAGAAGTTCTAAGTGTTTTAAGGAAGTTTTGGTGAACTAGGAAGTGTTAAAGGTGATTGAATGTTTACTTGAGAAGAAAAAATGTATTAAGGTGATTTAGAGTGATGCAAGGATTTAGGTGTTGTCTTGGAAGTTCTAGGAATTCAATGGGTGTTTTGTGAATGTATTAAAGTCTTGGAGAAGTTGTTTAAGGTTTAGGTAAGGTTGGTGTTCAAGGAATAAGTGATGTTTAGGTATGATGTGAAAAAGGAGATTTAGTTAGTAAGAAAAGAAGTTTGAGAGATGATGTTAAGGTGTAGAGGAAACACCTAGGTGTAGTGGTCATTATAGGTGAAATGCCACCTAGAAATCAAGGAGGAGAAACATTGTAAGTGTTAGGAATTTTGTGGAGATATAAGTAAAGGTTTAAGGAATTAGGAAAAAAAATAGTTTTGTGAGTGTTTAAGAATATCCTAAGGGTGTGTGAAGTGCCAAATGATGTTAGAACACATTAAGAGGCCTTAGGAGAAGAATTGGTGAAGATTTGGCAAAGTTTGGGTAAGTTTAGAAGGCGACCGACCCAGGGGTCCGACCCAGTTTGGGTCGGTCGAGCCTCTGTTAGATGTTAGGTAAGTGTTCGGTGATGGTCCGACCCAAAAGGGTGGGGTCGGACATGGGTCGGTCGGTCAAGTTTCAAAGGAAGAAAATGTTCGCACATGGTCCGACCCAGAAGGTTGGGTCGGACATGGGTCGGTCAGGTAGGATTCTTCAGACCCGAAGACCACTGGAGGGTCCGACCCAGTTGTGGGTCGGACGGTGGGTCGGTCGGACCAAAAACATGGTTTAAGGTTAAGAAATGATATGTGATGATGGGGATTGGTAGGTAATGATGTTATAAGGATGTTAAGGACATGTTAGGGGAGTTTTAATGACACCTAAGTGGGTTAAAAGTTGTATTAAAATGTGAGAGTAAAACGAGTTAAAAATGTTAAGTTATGTAACTGAGGTTAACGGGGAAAAATAAGCATTGACATAAATGATCAAGCAAACCCCGATGTTAATGGAAAACGTGTGATGTTAACAGTTGTTCGAGGAATTGCTCGAGGAAACATAAATGGACAGGATAAGTGGACTACGGTGACAGGTATGGTTTTCTTGCAACTATGTCCTACGGATTACACCGGCTTGTATGCCAATGTGTTTGTTCTGTATGTTTGCCAGTTGTAAGATAAAACATGTAATGCGTTACAGTAATTCATATATGTGGCGTGTTCAACTCCGTACCATTTAACCTCGGCAAGTGTTAACTTAGTTAATGAGTCTAGGATCACATGAGGAGTTCGGTATTCGGAGTAAACGACCCGAACCATGGGGCGTACTAACCACGGGTATGGTGTTAACTGTGTGTTATGTGTATGTGAATGTAGGGATCTCCCTTGTGTGTCTAACACAGTTGTAATACTGTATGATGTGTAGATGTGATAGACTCCATAGTGAGGTTCTAACTAATATCTAAAGTAAGTATGTACTAACAGTGGTGAGGAATCCGGTTTGGCTGGTCGCGCGTTGTTTGGGAGAGGGTATCCTTTGTAGCCTTACCCTTCTCTTTGTTATGGTTGTTTCCCTCACGGGTTATGATCTCCCATAGCTTAGTTACTCCAAAGCTTAGCTATTCTGACTTATGATCGGTTTAGGGGGAACATGTGTGTTGTGTGGTGTGTTCGGGCCTCCAAACCCGAACCGCCTTAACTTAAGTTACTCGTCCAACTATTAGGACGGTAATGAGTGTTGTTGTTATTGTATAACGAGCTTATCATGAGACTGGCAACATTCTCTAGGCTCACCAGTGTGTAAACAATGTTTGGGTCGGTTCCTAAGCGAACCATTCCCGTTGTGTTATGTGTTTTGTTGTGATGCAATATCCATTGCGGTATTATGTTGTGTACGTGGAAACGTGCAAAGTGTTTGTTAGGTGTTGTATGTAGTGTATGTTATATGTTGTATAATGTAGATTGTGTGGATCATGGATATGATTCCCAGTTGTGATAGGAGGCGTTTAAGGATAACCCGATTTAAGGGTATGTGACGTCTATTAAGGAAGTAGCTCCATTGGAGGAGAAACACTCTAGGGATGATGAATACCATGGGTGACTTATTAAGTAGGATGTATTATCCGATTGTTGAGCCATTGAGGCGAAATGTTAAGTGTGTGTGTTTATGGTTACATGCATGATTTAAATATAATCAACTGCATGTTAAGACGACAATTAGTTGTGCGTGGCCCGGTAGTATGTGGGCTGCGGGATTACCATACCAGCAAAGGTGCTGAGCCCCTTGGGGGCCACCCTTTCTCTTCTTTTCTATTTCAGGTACAGAGAGCTGGAAGCCGTTCGAGAGTAGGACGGGGTAGACATTGTACATGGGTAATCATTTAAGTGTATATATACAGTAGGTAGTAAGACCGAAATTGTTATCGGCATCAGTTTATAAATACTCGGTATATTTGAAAGGTGTATGTTTGTCGTTGTTGTTTTGGAAGGGATAGTAATGTGTAGTCGCTCGGGATTTAGCCCATCAGACCACCGTACAATGTATATGTATTGCCTGTTAAGCCACGTGGGTGGTAACGGCGTGTAACACCAAGAAGTTAAGTAATGTGTTGAATTTTGTATTCCGCTGCAGTTTTGTTGTTAAGTGTGTTTTGTTGTTGGTGGTGTTTCAAAAAGGTATATCAGAGCGAAGTATCGCTCTGATGACTGATTAAAACGAGCTTAGGAAGTACCAGTTAGGATTTAAGTCCTTTGGGTTAAGGGTTGAGTGATAGCGTGAGAAATACGCTAGTTAGGAACTACCAGTGAATACTGGAACCTTAATATCCATCCCACCCACCCCCCACAATCCCTGTATATAACTTGGGGAAACAACGCCAGAGAGATGGAAGTCCTCTCATACTCGGGAATACCCGATCTGGCTGTTATTAAATACCTTTAGGGTACGGAGAACCTGTCGTATACGGTAGATCCCGAAAACTGGGAATCCCGGGACGGTTCCCATCTAACAGTGTTAACCCGCATTTCATAGCGAAGAGCGAAGAATCAGTGTACAGAAGAAATAGAATTCCCGGCAACCTGGGTCGACATCTAAGCAGTCGAGAATAACTAACTTGCAACGCACCAACTGTGCAACAGGCAAGAAGTGGATTAGTGAACCCGAGACGAGTGTCTACGGGACCACAGTGATAAATAATACACCGACGGTATAACCACCGACAAAGGAATACAACGTAGTGCCCAAACAAGAGACAGTCTCAGTAACCACGACAAGTGCGTGGAACGGGCTATAAGGAGGATACAATACTAAGACAAGGGGTCTCCAGTATGGGAACACCCTAGTGATGATCGTCAGTTGAAGACAGTGAGAAGTCACCTAGAAGAGTTATTATCAAGGCAGTAATCAATGAGGGCCAACAAGGCCACTGATGACAGTATAGGTAAAAACAATACCACAACCGGTATGTGCTAAACCGATAGCCGTTAGCATGGCGCACTTGCCGTAGCAAGTGCTGCTATAACAGGCTGTTCGGGAATTTATAACCACTACAAGTACTTGGTAAAGTACCTGAAGTTAAGTGTGATCGTCATAACAGTGGAAGGCTTGGTAGCCTACCTCTGTAATTGTAATACGCCAGTCAGCAAGAAGCTAGACTGGGCTAGGTAAGAAGATGTTGTGAAACCATGAAATTTTCTTTCAAACCCAGATTTATCACAAACCCTTTCTCTTTTCAAAACCAGATCTTCTCTCAAACCAACACTCTTTCCAACCTTCTTTTAAACCAAACCAGTAAAACCAAGGACAGTTGACAAGGATACAACAATGGATAAACTTTCCTTGATTAAGTTCGGGAAGCATGGAATGAATATTGTCAGGGGACAATATAAGGGAGTTGACAACAGAATACTTCACCTAGGCGTGTGACGGACACTACGAGTGTACCGACTGAATTGTGGGACGACCGCACTCCGATAGGAGCTTGTGGGCCTGACAGACCTACTTATGGGTTAGTTGGGTAAGTAGTATGTATCAGTATGATACCCATATATGTATACGAGAAGAGTCCGAAACACGGGAAGTAGTCGACTCCGTCTACGGTCAGCAGTATAAAATGAACAAGAGCTAAGGATTACAGGAAATGGTTGAAGTTAAGAACTCAGTTAAGTTAAAGAGACTAAAAGATTAGTGAACTCCTCTCAAGAAATGTTTAAGAGTTAGCAAGTGCGAAGGGCACAAACTGTTATGTAAAAGACATCACATATGTCTTAAGGATCCTAGGGATAAAACATGTTAGCTGGAACGGTGACCCAGCTTGTACATGGCAAGCAAATGCCTAATGTGGACACATTAATGTGCAATGAACGGGATGAAAATTCCCAGAATGAGTACCTACACCACTAGGAAATGTCGATCGTCACAAAAGAAGATAATAAGCCATTTAAGAACGCAAACGGCGTGCTAACATCAATATACAATAAGTGTGAACTAAATGTAAAAGCATAACTAGCAACACCCAGGAGCATCCTTAAGGGTGTTCGCATCAACAATTATTGCACGAAATAACGTGACAGAAATACAAGGGTTGAAACTAACACCCAGTTTAGACATAAGTTGTCAGGAGACGGACTGACAAACCTAAGGGGGCATCCCATGAAAAACGGAATGCAACGACCTTGTCATGGAGCTCAATATAACATCCAACCATGTAATATTGTATAAAGAGTACATGTGTGTGGACACAGCCTACAATGAGCGCAGCTCAAGGCAAATAAGGCTTATAGGCCATAAGCAAGATATGTTATATAAAATTAGACCGATTGCAGAAGTTTATGTTGTATAAGTGATAGAGTGGTAAACGAACCATGCATTAAGAGTGGGGATACCTCTCGATATTGTGAGACCGCAGGAGCGTAGTTATGTGAACCAAGCTTAAGAAATATGTTAAGGATGGATGACGTTATTATTGAAAGAGAGCAGTTAGCTTAGTAGTATGTGTATTAGGTGAAACCACCGAGCTGAATAATGTCGGCTTGTGACTCGAATGATCGATGCTCAAGGAGCATTCAGTAGTCGTTTAAATGAGTGATGAACTATAATACGAATGATGTAAGTATATGTGTGGAAGTTAATGTGACAGTAAATATTATGTGAGTTAGTGTTATACAATAAGTAAGAGCACGGTGCGCAGTAAGCGACCGTTGTATAAGTGTTGTTGAATGATAATATGGTAGGAAGACCAGTTACGAGATAAGAGTCTCAGTGAAGGACAGTGTGAATTCCATGGCGAGTCGCATAAGGGATTTACTGTCGAGAGTTTACGCCTCTGCACTCTGTATGACTGAGTGTTTGGTATTGCACTTGCGCAGTAATGATCGAGTGGGATAGCTAGGAATTGGAGACATGTTAATTATAGAGGATAATGTTATAAGGCCGATGCATAGGAAATGCAAGGCCGCACCAATGAAGGAGTACTTGTACAAACCAAATGTGGAGACATGATTAACAGTAAGTGACTACAGTAGCACTAACTGCCAAATAATGGTATGGAATATACCCCAAGGTTGTAAATAGCTGAGAGAGCACTACACACTAGGCAGTAGCTCAATCTCAACCGACAGTAAGTCGGAAGGAAACGAGTCAATCATTGTGAAATACATAGTGGTATACACAGTAAATTATTATGGAAGTGGATAGAAAGTGTATAACTCACCGAACTCGCTAACGGTAAGAGATACCCCGCGTCGGTTGAGAACCATTGTTACCAAGACGAAGGTGACAATTGGGGATGTACAATACAGTAAGAATAACAACAGGGAGCAATTAAGCTCTACAGTTATTAGAGTTTCGCAGCAGAACTAGTGAGCCAGTGATTTAAGTGTTGACGTACATGGTGAACACGAGTGAATGGCTAATTATTAACGCCTAGAAGCCTAACAGGCCAAAATCGAAACCAACTAAGAGTTTAACACTCCAATGAGAATTCTTGGTTTAGGAACTAAACCGCCAATATGGTTAAGATCCTCTAATCAGAATCTGTTGTGTAATAGACCGCGTGGAAGTTAAAACACTTCACGACGGCAGAACATTTAAGCCAATGTCTAGCGATTGATTACGTGGGCGTAATCCCTTTTAGGGGGGTAGAGCGCAAAACCACTTGGTGTATATTACCGTACAAGTGTACGTAGTGTATGTGATTGATATTGTGCATAGCACAAAATTATATTATTGTTATGATGATTGGTGTGTGGTGTTATGTAACATACACATTCATTCATGGTTTAATTGTGGTAATTGCGCACAGTAGATGCGAATACCATTGTAATAAGTGTGTGTATTTGTTAACAGTTGTGTGTGATAGTACAAGTGTGGGGAGTAGAGAAACTCCCGGGGGAACAAAAGCCCCGACAGTGTATAAATGTAAAACCAGGTGTTGTATTTTGATAAATATATGGATGTATATATATATACTTTATAGTGATGCAAGAAAGGGCATGATACCGACATAGAACCTAGTGAGAATGAGATTCCCTAGGCAACAGGATTAAAGTGAATGGAGGTAACTGATAGACGGAGTTCTATCCTTTGGAGATGTATGATCATGATTAGAATGATTAAAAAGATAGAAAAATTGGAAATGAGTGATATAATTGATGCTTGAAAATGAAGTGGGAGGTGGAACTTGATTTGCATGTGATCAAGGGAAGCCGAACACAAATTGGAGTGGAAGGATAGTTCAACACTGATGCTGATCACATCAGGGTTGGATGATTCTTGAAACTCCCTATAAGTGGTCACAAATAACCACGCTAAGAAAAGAAGCAAAGAGCTTAAGCTGGACTTGGAGTTGTGTGTGTTTTTTCAAAGGATTTTAAATTGGTATTTATAAAACGTTGATGGATACTTTACATAATTAAAGTCTTCTTACTTAACCTCACAAGGAAATTTTTAAACTTATGTGATTGTTTTAATCTCCTAAAGGCACGGGGACGGAAGGTGTCCATCGCGCCGTGTTCTTGCGGGATCACAGTGTATATCAAGGATATTTTTGAATGTTATACATGCTATGACATGTTGTGTGTATGTGTAATGAATGTTGTTCTGACTTTGATCTCCTAAAATGTATGCTATCAAGACCTATGAGTCTAAATGTGTTGTGTTACATAGACCTAAGTGTCTGAAGACTGTTATGTTATGGGGACCTATGTGTCCAAATGTGTTGATGTTACCCGAGACCAGTAAGTCCAAGGGGTTGTTATGTATGTGTAAGTGTTGTTAAGATACCCGGACCATAGAGTCCGAGGTTATCATGTGGATATTTATGTTATTGTGGATGTGAATGTGTTGCCCGGACCATTAAGTCCGAGGTTGTGATGTAAAGTGTGTTTGGTTATGGAAGTTTATTCCAAGTGATTCCCGTGTTCAAATCTAATGATGTGAGGAAAGTGTGAACTTCGAGGACGAAGTTCTTTTAAAAGGGGGGTAGATTGAAATACCCCAAACCTTGATATGTGGTTTAAATATCAAATTATGGTACGTAAAGGCTAAAAAGTGCCTTAGTAACATCAGTAAACAATTTAAAACATAGTAAAGTGCAATAAAGCACTAAGACACAGTTGAGCAAAAACATGCTCTAAGCTATGAGCGAACTTGGTTAGGACCCAAAGAGCCTACCAAGACTTAATAATATTCAATTATGATTTAATAAGGCTAAATAAGTCCTTAGGAAACCTTGGTGGACAGTTAAACCAAATAAAACACAAGGAAATACCTTAAAGTCAGTAAGAGCAAAAATGTGCTCTAAGCTTGGGATAAATTTGTATAAGACCTAATGGTCATACCTATACCTTATTTATATGTTAATGAACATATTAAATCAATTACTAAAGAAAACCAAGCTTGAAAACAAGTTAAAACACAAAAAGTGCTTTAAGGAGTCTTAAAGCACGTTTTTGAAAAATTGTCTTGTAAACGAGTTTTGAATGGCTAAATGTCCATCATTACTCTTTAATTAACATGTGTACTATATAGTATCACATTTGGGTGGCCATATTAGTGGGAAATCAAAAATTTCACTTCTATGTGCCTTAGTTTGTGAATAGTAACTTTTATAAGCTAGTTTGTAACATATAATGTTATAAGTAATTAAATGAGTCAATAAAGACTATATTACCCTTCTATTAAAATGGGGCCGGTTTTTCAAGGTGTGAGTCACCACACATGTAAGTTTATTAAGTAATAAGTGATGACTAATGGTTACTATTTGCTTTAGTTATAATATCTTCAAAAAGCAAAACCAATCTCATTCTCTCCCTTCCTTCTTCATTTCCCACGGTTGAAAGGCTTCTTCAACCTCTCTTCTTCCATCACGGTTTGGAATAGTGCTCACCAAAGCTCCACCTTCCATTGTCAATATCTCATGACTCACTTAACCAAATCAAAAACAAACCCACCATTCTCTTTCCTCTCATCAAACTCTTCATTCCTATCTTCTCAAAACTTCAAGAGCCCCATTTCGGTGCCATGGAGATTCACCATTGAAGGAGCTTGAGCCCATCTTTTCACATATTCTTGTTCTCCTTTGCTTCAAGGTAAGGAAACTCAAAGAAAAATCAAGTTTCCTTCATGTTTTGTGTTGTCCGAAAATTCACCTCACCATGGTGTTTTATCTTGCTTGTTTTAGCTTCATTTGAATCTTCCAAGGTCTAGGAGGAGTCCTCTCTTGATACTTATTCAAGTTCTCTTCCAATTCCAAGGTAAAACAATTACCTTAATGTGTTAAAACAATATGTGTAACTAGGGTTTACAATGAGGAGAAGCATAATGCTTGAATACTCATTCTATTTGTTTGTATAATGTTTAATAGTTGAAAGGGACCAAATGCCCTACCACCGTTTTACAAGGAACAAGAAAGAAATTTGTGAGGAAAAGAGGTAAACAAGCTATCTCAATGTAGTTTAAATGCCTTAGGAAAATGAGCTTGATTTGCTTAATAAAATACCTAAGGAGCCAATGGCAAGTGACCTAGTAAAGTGTTCTCAAGGAGACTAGTAAAAGAACATATGTATTGGTGTATGTATTTGCAGGTCAAAGGCATTATTTATGTGGGAAATTCAGTGTTTATGGTTTATGTTATTTAAGGGCCTAAGAGCCATGTTATTTAAGGGCCTAAGTGCCAAGCAATTTAAGTTATGCACTATATTGTGATGTAGTGCAAAATGTGTGAAGTTTGTGTATAAAATGTGTTTGATGGATTTTAGGTGTTCTTGAGTGAAATAAGGTAAAAACCTAAGTGTTTGGATGTGGTATATACTAGAGAAGCTATGGCCAAATTTGGGAAGATGTGTAAGAAGTTCTAAGTGTTTTAAGGAATTTTGGTGAACTAGGAAGTGTTAAAGGTGATTGAATGTTTACTTGAGAAGAAAACATGTATTAAGGTGATTTAGAGTGATGCAAGGATTTAGGTGTTGTCTTGGAAGTTCTAGGAATTCAATTGGGTTTTTGTGAATGTATTAAAGTCTTGGAGAAGTTGTTTAAGGTTTAGGTAAGGTTGGTGTTCAAGGAATAAGTGATGTTTAGGTATGATGTGAAAAAGGAGATTTAGTTAGTAAGAAAAGAAGTTTGAGAGATGATGTTAAGGTGTAGAGGAACACCTAGGTGTAGTGGTTTATAGGAGGTGAAATGCCACCTAGAAATCATAAGGAGAAACATTGTAAGTGTTAGGAATTTTGTGGAGATATAAGTAAGGTTTAAGAATTAGGAAAAAATAGTTTTGTGAGTGTTTAGAATATCCTAAGGGTGTTTGAAGTGCCAAATGATGTTAGAACACATTAAGAGGCCTTAGGAGAAGTTTGGTGAAGATTTGGCAAAGTTTGGGTAAGTTTAGAAGGCGACCGACCCAGGGGTCCGACCCAGTTTTGGGTCGGTCGAGCCTCTGTTAGATGTTAGGTAAGTGTTCGGTGATGGTCCGACCCAAAAGGTGGGTCGGACATGGGTCGGTCGGTCAAGTTTCAAAGGAAGAAAATGTTCGCACATGGTCCGACCCAGAAGGTTGGGTCGGACATGGGTCGGTCAAGGTAGGATTCTCAGACCCGAAGACCACTGGAGGGTCCGACCCAGTTGTGGGTCGGACGGTGGGTCGGTCGGACCAAAAACATGGTTTAAGGTTAAGAAATGATATGTGATGATGGGGATTGGTAGGTAATGATGTTATAAGGATGTTAAGGACATGTTAGGGGAGTTTTAATGACACCTAAGTGGGTTAAAAGTTGTATTAAAATGTGAGAGTAAAACAAGTTAAAAATGTTAAGTTATGTAACTAAGTTAACGGGGAAAAATTAAGCATTGACATTAAATGATCAAGCAACCCCGATGTTAATGAAAACACGTGTGATGTTAACAGTTGTTCGAGAATTGCTCGAGGAATAAATGGACATAAGTGGACTCCGGTGACAGGTATGGTTTTCTTGCAACCTGTGTCCTACCGGATTACACCGGCTTGTATGCCAATGTGTTTTTCTGTATGTTTGCCACGTTGTAAGATAAACATGTAATGAGTTTACAGTAATTCATATATGTGGCGTGTTCAACTCCGATACCATTTAACCTCGGCAGTGTTAACCTTAGTTAACTGAGTCTAGGATCACATGAGAGTTCGGTATTCGGAGTAAACGACCCGAACCATGGGGCGTACTAACCACGGCTATGCGTGTGTTAACTGTGTGTTATGTGTATGTGAATGTAGGGATCTCCCTTGTGTGTCTAACACAGTTGTAATACTGTATGAGTGATGTGATAGACTCCATAGTGAGGTTCTAACTAATATCTAAAGTAAGTATGTACTAACAGTGGTGAGGAATCCGGTTTGGCCGGTCGCGCGTTGTTTGGGAGAGGGTATCCTTTGTAGCCTTACCCTTCTCTTTGTTATGGTTGTTTCCCTCACGGGTTATGATCTCCCATTAGCTTACTCCAAAGCTTAGCTATTCTGACTTATGATCGGTTTAGGGGGAACATGTGTTTGTGTGGTGTGTTCGGGCCTCCAAACCCCCGCCTTAACTTAAGTTACTCGTCCAACTATTAGGACGGTAATGAGTGTTGTTGTTATTGTATAACGAGCTTATCATGAGACTGGCAACATTCTCTAGGCTCACCAGTGTGTAAACAATGTTTGGGTCGGTTCCTAAGCGAACCATTCCCGTTGTGTTATGTGTTTTGTTGTGATGCAATATCCATTGCGGTATTATGTTGTGTACGTGGAAACGTGCAAAGTGTTGTTAGTGTTGTATGTAGTGTATGTTATATGTTGTATAATGTAGATTGTGTGGATCATGGATATGATTCCCAGTTGTGATAGGAGGCGTTTAAGGATAACCCGATTTAAGGGTATGTGTCGTCTATTAAGGAAGTAGCTCCATTGGAGGAGAAACACTCTAGGGATGATGAATACCATGGGTGACTTATTAAGTAGGATGTATTATCCGATTGTTGAGCCATTGAGGCGAAATGTTAAGTTTGTGTGTTTATGTTACATGCATGATTTAAATATAATCAACTGCATGTTAAGACGACAATTAGTTGTGCGTGGCCCGGTAGCATGTGGGCTGCGGGATTACCATACCAGCAAAGGTGCTGAGCCCCTTGGGGGCCACCCTTTCTCTTCTTTTCCTATTTCAGAGGTACAGAGCTGGAAGCCGTTCGAGAGTAGGACGGGGTAGACATTGTACATGGGTAATCATTTAAGTGTATATATACAGTAGGTGTAGTAAGACCGAAATTGTTATCGGCATCAGTTTATAAATACTCGGTATAGTTGAAAGGTGTATGTTGTCGTTGTTGTTAATGGAAAGGGATAGTAATGTGTAGTCGCTCGGGAATTTAGCCCATCAGACCGGTACAATGTATATGTATTAGCCTTGTTAGCCACGTGGGTGGTTAACGGCGTGTAACACCAGAGTTAAGTAATGTGTTGTTGAAGTTTGTATTCCGCTGCAGTTTGTTGTTAAGTGTGTTTGTGTTGGATGGGGTGTTACAAAAAGTGGTATCAGAGCGAAGTATCGCTCTGATGACTGAATTACCGAGCTTAGGAAGTACCGAGTTAGGATTTAAGTACTTTGGGTTAAGGGTTGAGTGATAGCGTGAGAAATACGCTAGTTAGGAACTACCAGTGAATACTGGAAACCTATAATATCCATCCCACCCCCCACAATCCCTGTATATAACTTGGGAAACAACGCCAGAGAGATGGAAGTCCTCTCATACTCGGGAATACCCGATCTGGCTGTTATTAAATACCTTTAGGGTACGGAGAACCTGTCATACGGTAGATCCCGAAAACTGGGAATCCCGGGACGGTTCCCATCTAAACAGTGTTAACCGCATTTCATAGCGAAGAGCGAAGAATCAGTGTACAGAAGAATAGAATTTCCGGCAACCTGGGTCGACATGCTAAGCAGTCGAGAATAACTAACACGCAACGCACCAACTGTGCAACAGGCAAGAAGTGGATTAGTGAAACCCGAGACGAGTGTCTACGGGACCACAGTTGATAAATAATACACCGACGGTATACCAACCGACAAAGGAACTACAACGTAGTGCCCAAACAAGAGACAAGTCTCAGTAACCACGACAAGTGCGTGGAACGGGCTATAAGAGGATACAATACTAAGACAAAGGGGTCTCCCAGAATGGGAAACCCTAGTTGATGATCGTCATGTGAAGACAGTGAGAAGTCACCTAGAAGAGTTATTATCAAGGCAGTAAGATCAATGAGGGCCAACAAGGCCACTGATGACAGTATAGGTAAAAACAATACCACAACCGGTATGTGTTAAACCGATAGCCAGTTAGCATGGCGCACTTGCCATAGCAAGTGCTGCTATAACAGGGCTGTTCGGGAAATTTATAACCACTACAAGTACTTGGTAAAGTACCATGAAGTTATGTGATCGTCATAACAGTGGAAGGGCTTGGTAGCCTAACCTCTGTAATTGTAAATACGCCAGTCAGCAAGAAGCTAGACTGGGCTAAGGTAAGAAGATGTTGTGAAACCATGAAAATTTTCTTTCAAACTCAGATTTATTCAAACCCTTTTCTTTTCAAAACCAGATTTTCTCTCAAACCAACACTTCTTTCCAACCTTCTTTTAAACCAAACCAGTAAAACCAAGGACAGTTGACAAGGATACAACAATGGATAAACTTTCCTTGATTAAGTTCGGGAAGCATGGAATGAATATTGTCACGGGGACAATATAAGGGAGTTGACAACAGAATACTTCACCTAGGCGTGTGACGGACACTACGAGTGTACCAACTGAATTGTGGGACGACCGCACTCCGATAGGAGCTTGTGGGCCTGACAGACCTACTTATGGGTTAGTTGGGTAAGTAGTAATGTATCAGTATGATACCCCATATATGTATACGAGTAGAGTCCGAAACACGGGAAGTAGTCGACTCCGTCTACGGTCAGCAGTATAAATCAACAAGAGCTAAGGATTACCAGGAATGGTTGAAGTTAAGGAACTCAGTTAAGTTAACGAGACTAAAGGATTAGTGAATCCTTTCAAGGAAATGTTTAAGAGTTAGGAAGTGCGAAGGGCACAACTGTTATGTAAAGACATCACATATGTCTTAAGGATCCTTAGGGATAAACATGTTAGCTGGAACGGTGACCCAGCTTGTACATGGCAAGCAAATGCCTAATGTGGACACATTAATGTGCAATGAACGGGATGAAAATTCCCAGAATGAGTACCTACACCACTAGGAAATGTTGATCTTCACAAAAGAAGATAATAAGCCATTTAAGAACGCAAACGGCGTGGCTAACTCAATATATCAATAAGTGTGAACTAAATGTAAAGCATAACTTAGCAACACCCAGGAGCAATCCTTAAAGGGTGTTCGCATCAACAATTGTTGCACGAAATAACGTGACAGAAATACAAGGGTTGAAACTAACACCCAGTTTAGACATAAGTTGTCAGGAGACGGACTGACAAACCAAAGGGGCATCCCATGAAAGGAAACGGAATGCAACGACCTTGTCATGGAGCCTCATAAACATCCAAACCATGTAATATTGTATAAAGAAGTACATGTGTGTGGACAGCCTACAATGAGCGCAGCTCAAGGCAAATAAGGCTTATAAGCCATAAGCAAGATATGTATATAAATTAGATTGATTGCAGAAGTTTATGTTGTATAAGTGAATAGAGTGGTAAACGAACCACTGCATTAAGAGTGGGGATACCTCTCGATATTGTGAGACCGCAGGAGCGGTAGTTATGTGAACCAAGTTAAGAAATATGTTAAGGATGGATGACGTTATTATTGAAAGAGAGCAGTTAGCTTAGTAGTATGTGTATAGGTGAAACACCGAGCTGAATAATGTCGGCTGTGACTCGAATGATCGATGCTCAAGGAGCATTCAGTAGTCGTTTAAATGAGTGATGAACTATAATACGAATGATGTAAGTATATGTGTGGAAGTTAATGTGACAGTAATATTATGTGAGTTAGTGTTATACAATAAGTAAGAGCACGGTGCGCAGTAAGCGACCGTTGTATAAGTGTTGTTGAATGATAATATGGTAGGTAAGACCATTACGAGATAAGAGTCTCAGTGAAGGACAGTGTGAATTCCATGGCGAGTCGCATAAGGGATTTACTGTCGAGAGTTTACGCCTCTGCACTCTGTATGACTGAGTGTTTTGGTATTGCACTTGCGCAGTAATGATCGAGTGGGATAGCTAGGAATTGGAGACATGTTAATTATAGAGGAATAATGTTATAAAGGCCGATGCATAGGAAATGCAAGGCCGCACCAATGAAGGAGTACTTGTACAAAACCAAATGTGGAGACATGATTAACAGTAAGTGACTACAGTAGCACTAACTGCCAAATAATGGTATGGAATATACCCCAAAGGTTGTAAATAGCTGAGAGAGCACTACACACTAGCAGTAGTAGCTCAATCTCAACCGACAGTAAGTCGGAAGGAAACAGTCATCATCATTGTGAAATACATAGTGGTATACACAGTAAATTATTATGGAAGTGGATAGAAAGTGTATAACTCACCGAACTCGCTAACGGTAAGAGATACCACGCGTCGGTTGAGAAACCATTGTTACCAAGACGAAGGTGACAATTGGGGATGTACATAAGAATAACAACAGGGAGCAATTAAGCTCTACAGTTATTAGAGTTTCGCAGCAGAAACTAGTGAGCCAGTGATTAAGTGTTGACGTACATGGTGAACACGAGTGAATGGCTAATTATTAACGCCTAGAAGCCTAACAGGCCAAAATCGAAACCAACTAAGAGTTTAAACAAACTCCAATGAGAATTCTTGGTTTAGGAACTAAACCGCCAATATGGTTAAGATCCTCTAATCAGAATCTGTTGTGTAATAGACCGCGTGGAAGTTAAAACACTTCACGACGGCAGAACATTTAAGCCAATGTCTAGCGATTGATTACGTGGGCGTAATCCCTTTTAAGGGGGGTAGAGCGCAAAACCACTTGGTGTATATTACCGTACAAGTGTACGTAGTGTATGTGATTGATATTGTGCATAGCACAAAATTATATTATTGTTATGATGATTGGTGTGTGTGTTATGTAAACATACACATTCATTCATGGTTTAATTGTGGTAATTGCGCACAGTAGATGCGAATACCATTGTAATAAGTGTGTGTATTTGTTAACAGTTTGTGTGATAGTACAAGTGTGGGGAGTAGAGAAACTCCCGGGGAACAAAAGCCCGACAGTGTATAAATGTAAAACCAGGTGTTGTATTTTGATAAAATATATGTATATATATATACTTTATAGTGATGCAAGAAAGGGCATGATACCGACATAGAACCTAGTGAGAATGAGATTCCCTAGGCAACAGGATTAAAGTGAATGGAGGTAACTGATAGACGGAGTTCTATCCTTTGGAGATGTATGATCATGATTAGAATGATTAAAAGATAGAAAAATTGGAAATGAGTGATATAATTGATGCTTGAAAATGAAGTGGGAGGTGGAACTTGATTTGCATGTGATCAAGGGAAGCCGAACACAAATTGGAGTGGAAGGATAGTTCAACACTGATGCTGATCACATCAGGGTTGGATGATTCTTGAAACTCCCTATAAGTGGTCACAAATAACCACGCTAAGAAAGAAGCAAAGAGCTTAAGCTGGACTTGGAGTTGTGTGTGTTTTCAAAAGGATTTTAAATTGGTATTTATAAAACGTTGATGGATACTTTACATAATTAAAGTCTTCTTACTTAACCTCACAAGGAAATTTTAAACTTATGTGATTGTTTTAATCTCCTAAAGGCACGGGGACGGAAGGTGTCCATCGCGACCGTGTTCTGCGGGATCACAGTGTATATCAAGGATATTTTTGAATGTTATACATGCTATGACATGTTGTGTGGTATGTGTAATGAATGTTGTTCTGACTTTGATCTCCTAAAATATATGCTATCAAGACCTATGAGTCTAAATGTGTTGTGTTACATAGACCTAAGTGTCTGAAGACTGTTATGTTATGGGGACCTATGTGTCCAATGTTGTTGTGATGTTACCCAGACCAGTAGTCCAAGGGTTGTTATGTATGTGTAAGTGTTGTTAAGATACCCGGACCATAGAGTCCGAGGTTATCATGTGGATATGTTATGTTATGTGTGGATGTGAATGTGTTGCCCGGACCATTAAGTCCGAGGTTGTGATGTAAAGTGTGTTTGGTTATGGAAGTTTATTTCCAAGTGATTCCCGTGTTCAAATCTAATGATGTGAGGAAAGTGTGAACTTCGAGGACGAAGTTCTTTTTAAGGGGGTAGATTGAAATACCCCAAACCTTGATATGTGGTTTAAATATCAAATTATGGTACGTAAAGGCTAAAAAGTGCCTTAGTAACATCAGTAACAATTTAAAACATAGTAAAGTGCAATAAAGCACTAAGACACAGTTGAGCAAAAACATGCTCTAAGCTATGAGCGAACTTGGTTAGGACCCAAAGAGCCTACCAAGACTTAATAATATTCAATTATGATTTAATAAGGCTAAATAAGTCCTTAGGAACCTTGGTGACAGTTAAACCAAATAAAACACAAGGAAATACCTTAAAGTCATAAGAGCAAAATGTGCTCTAAGCTTGGGATAAATTTGTATAAGACCTAATGGTCATACCTATACCTTATTTATATGTTAATGAACATATTAAATAAATCAATTACTAAGAAACCAAGCTTGAAAACAAGTTAAAACACAAAAATGCCTTAAGGAGTCTTAAAGCACGTTTTTTGAAAAATTGTCTTGTAAACGAGTTTTGAATGGCTAAATGTCCATCATTACTCTTTAATTAACATGTGTACTATATAGTATCACATTTGGGTGGCCATATTAGTGAAATCAAAAATTTCACTTCTATGTGCCTTAGTTTGTGAATAGTAACTTTTATAAGCTAGTTTGTAACATATAATGTTATAAGTAATTAAATGAGTCAATAAAGACTATATTACCCTTCTATTAAAATGGGGGCCGGTTTTTCAAGGTGTGAGTCACCACACATGTAAGTTTATTAAGTAATAAGTGATGACTAATGGTTACTATTTGCTTTAAGTTATAAATATCTCAAAAAGCAAAACCAATCTCATTCTCCCCTTCCTTCTTCATTTCCCGGGTGAAAGGCTTCTTCAACCTCTCTTCTTCTTCCATTCACGGTTTGGAATAGTGCTCACCAAAGCTCCACCTTCCTTGTCAATATCTCATGACTCACTTAACCAAATCAAAAACAACACCACCATTCTCTTCCTCTCATCAAACTCTTCATTCCTATCTTCTCAAAACTTCAAGAGCCCCATTTCGGTGCCATGGAGATTCACCATTGAAGGAGCTTGAGCCCATCTTTTCACATATTCTTGTTCTCCTTTGCTTCAAGGTAAGGAAACTCAAAGAAAAATCAAGTTTCCTTCATGTTTTGTGTTGTCCGAAAATTCACCTCACCATGGTGTATTTATCTTGCTTGTTTTAGCTTCATTTGAATCTTCCAAGGTCTAGGAGGAGTCCTCTCTTGATACTTATTCAAGTTCTCTTCCAATTCCAAGGTAAAACAATTACCTTAATGTGTTAAAACAATATGTGTAACTAGGGTTTACAATGAGGAGAAGCATAATGCTTGAATACTCATTCTATTGTTTGTATAATGTTTAATAGTTGAAAGGGACCAAATGCCCTACCGGTTTTACAAGGAAACAAGAAAGAAATTGTGAGGAAAGAGGTAAACAAGCTATCTCAATGTAGTTTAAATGCCTTAGGAAAATGAGCTTGATTTGCTTAATAAAATACCTAAGGAGCCAATGGCAAGTGACCTAGTAAAGTGTTCTCAAGGAGACTAGTAAAAGAACATATGTATTGGTGTATGTATTTGCAGGTCAAAGGCATTATTTATGTGGGAAATTCAGTGTTTATGGTTTATGTTATTTAAGGGCCTAAGAGCCATGTTATTTAAGGGCCTAAGTGCCAAGCAATTTAAGTTATGCACTATATTGTGATGTAGTGCAAATGTGTGAAGTTTGTGTATAAAATGTGTTTGATGGATTTTAGGTGTTTTGAGTGAAATAAGGTAAAAACCTAAGTGTTTGGATGTGGGTATATATACTGGAGAAGCTATGGCCAAATTTGGGAAGATGTGTAAGAAGTTCTAAGTGTTTTAAGGAAGTTTTGGTGAACTAGGAAGTGTTAAAGGTGATTGAATGTTTACTTGAGAAGAAAACATGTATTAAGGTGATTTAGAGTGATGCAAGGATTTAGGTGTTGTCTTGGAAGTTCTAGGAATTCAATGGGTGTTTTTGTGAATGTATTAAAGTCTTGGAGAAGTTGTTTAAGGTTTAGGTAAGGTTGGTGTTCAAGGAATAAGTGATGTTTAGGTATGATGTGAAAAAGGAGATTTAGTTAGTAAGAAAAGAAGTTTGAGAGATGATGTTAAGGTGTAGAGGAAACACCTAGGTGTAGTGGTCATTATAGGTGAAATGCCACCTAGAAATCATAAGGAGAAAACATTGTAAGTGTTAGGAATTTTGTGGAGATATAAGTAAAGGTTTAAGGAATTAGGAAAAAAATAGTTTTGTGAGTGTTTAAGAATATCCTAAGGGTGTGTTTGAAGTGCCAAATGATGTTAGAACACATTAAGAGGCCTTAGGAGAAGTTTGGTGAAGATTTGGCAAAGTTTGGGTAAGTTTAGAAGGCGACCGACCCAGGGTCCGACCCAGTTTTGGGTCGGTCGAGCCTCTGTTAGATGTTAGGTAAGTGTTCGGTGATGGTCCGACCCAAAAGGGTGGGTCGGACATGGGTCGGTCGGTCATTTCAAAGGAAGAAATGTTCGCACATGGTCCGACCCAGAAGGTTGGGTCGGACATGGGTCGGTCAAGTAGGATTCTTCAGACCCGAAGACCACTGGGAGGTCCGACCCAGTTGTGGGTCGGACGGTGGGTCGGTCGGACCAAAACATGGTTTAAGGTTAAGAAATGATATGTGATGATGGGGATTGGTAGGTAATGATGTTATAAGGATGTTAAGGACATGTTAGGGGAGTTTTAATGACACCTAAGTGGGTTAAAAGTTGTATTAAAATGTGAGAGTAAAACAAGTTAAAATGTTAAGTTATGTAACTAAGTTAACGGGGAAAATTAAGCATTGACATTAAATGATCAAGCAAACCCCGATGTTAATGAAAACACGTGTGATGTTAACAGTTGTTCGAGAATTGCTCGAGGAACATAAATGGACAGGATAAGTGGACTCCGGTGACAGGTATGGTTTTCTTGCAACCTGTGTCCTACCGGATTACACCGGCTTGTATGCCAATGTGTTTTTCTGTATGTTTGCCACGTTGTAAGATAAAACATGTAATGAGTTTACAGTAATTCATATATGTGGCGTGTTCAACTCTCGATACCATTTAACCTCGGCAGTGTTAACCTTAGTTAACTGAGTCTAGGATCACATGAGAGTTCGGTATTCGGAGTAAACGACCCGAACCATGGGGCGTACTAACCACGGCTATGCGTGTGTTAACTGTGTGTTATGTGTATGTGAATGTAGGGATCTCCCTTGTGTGTCTAACACAGTTGTAATACTGTATGATGTGTAGATGTGATAGACTCCATAGTGAGGTTCTAACTAATATCTAAAGTAAGTATGTACTAACAGTGGTGAGGAATCCGGTTTGGCCGGTCGCGCGTTGTTTGGGAGAGGGTATCCTTTGTAGCCTTACCCTTCTCTTTGTTATGGTTGTTTCCCTCACGGGTTATGATCTCCCATTAGCTTACTCCAAAGCTTAGCTATTCTGACTTATGATCGGTTTAGGGGGAACATGTGTTTGTGTGGTGTGTTCGGGCCTCCAAACCCGAACCGCCTTAACTTAAGTTACTCGTCCAACTATTAGGACGGTAATGAGTGTTGTTGTTATTGTATAACGAGCTTATCATGAGACTGGCAACATTCTCTAGGCTCACCAGTGTGTAAACAATGTTTGGGTCGGTTCCTAAGCGAACCATTCCCGTTGTGTTATGTGTTTTGTTGTGATGCAATATCCATTGCGGTATTATGTTGTGTACGTGGAAACGTGCAAAGTGTTGTTAGGTGTTGTATGTAGTGTATGTAATATGTTGTATAATGTAGATTGTGTGGATCATGGATATGATTCCCAGTTGTGATAGGAGGCGTTTAAGGATAACCCGATTTAAGGGTATGTGTCGTCTATTAAGGAAGTAGCTCCATTGGAGGAGAAACACTCTAGGGATGATGAATACCATGGGTGACTTATTAAGTAGGATGTATTATCCGATTGTTGAGCCATTGAGGCGAAATGTTAAGTGTTGTGTTTTATGGTTACATGCATGATTTAAATATAATCAACTGCATGTTAAGACGACAATTAGTTGTGCGTGGCCCGGTAGTATGTGGGCTGCGGGATTACCATACCAGCAAAGGTGCTGAGCCCCTTGGGGGCCACCCTTTCTCTTCTTTTCCTATTTCAGGTACAGAGAGCTGGAAGCCGTTCGAGAGTAGGACGGGGTAGACATTGTACATGGGTAATCATTTAAGTGTATATATACAGTAGGTGTAGTAAGACCGAAATTGTTATCGGCATCAGTTTATAAATACTCGGTATAGTTGAAAGGTGTATGTTGTCGTTGTTGTTAATGGAAAGGGATAGTAATGTGTAGTCGCTCGGGAATTTAGCCCATCAGACCGGTACAATGTATATGTATTAGCCTTGTTAGCCACGTGGGTGGTTAACGGCGTGTAACACCAAGAAGTTAAGTAATGTGTTGAAGTTTGTATTCCGCTGCAGTTTGTTGTTAAGTGTGTTTGTTGTTGGATGGGGTGTTACACCCATAAACCTAACCTATCCAATTCATCATCTTCATCACCTAACCAAAACACAACCACATTCATCCTTGATACTACCCCACACTTAGATCATCACTTTAACCACAATAACATCAATTGCATTATCTTAAATTCTTGGCTCTTAGGCCTTAATAACATTACTTAAACACTGAATTTCCTTCATATAATAGCAACACCCCACCTGCACTACACACAAGCACTTACAACATCTATTTACACACTAATACAATCACAATCCCTTAAGGCACAACACAAGCTTAAGTAAGTTATTTTACCTTGATTTTCTTTCAAGACTTTTCTCCTATTTACTTCTTGTTCAAAACCGTTTTTCATAGGGTATTTGCTAATCTAATGACCAGCAAAATGAATACTAGTGAGCATTAAGAAACTAATAAGGCTCTTGAATTAACACTTGTACTTAGAATATGGTTAAGCACTAAAAATGGAAGGAATTACCTAATAACTTGCAAATAAGGATTAGGCAATCAAAGATAGATGTTCTCCAACACCTCTTGAATACAAACAAGGCTAGAATGAAGAACAAAAATGGGGTTTAAAACAGGGCAAAAACCGGTTACAATAAATGAAGGAGAGGATGATTTTTCTTGTTTTCTTACCTTAGAGCAACAAGGGAGTTGATTAGCTTCAAAAATGAGTGGTTTTCCCTTCAAAATGAGGTATACCCATGGAATTCGAATACAACCTTTGAAGGTTTTGAAGGGTGGAAAATAATCTCCAAGTGAGGGGAGTATTATGGTGTATTTATTTTTCAATTTGGAGCTTGTATGATGGTAGAAAATAGAAGCTGAAGATGGAGTTGAGAGGGGGTTCAAATCGCCATTGCTGGCGCTTGGAGGAGGGAGGAGTTCTGATTTGAGAAGAAGAAAACGTAAGGGAGGCTGAAGAAATGGAAGAGAAGAAAAGGTATGTGTACTTTACTTTATTACTTTTACACTTTTGTCTTTTAGCTCATAGAGAGGAGTTAGTAAAATAAGAGAGGGAGGTGGGTTAAAAAAGTGTACACACAAGAAGAAGGGGGAATCAGATTTTTAATTTACAAAAGTAGAGAGTATTTTACTCTTATTACAATTTACACCCCATAACTTACCATTTTACACTATTCACTAATCCGGACCCGTTTTCTGGATTTTTTTGTTTAAATTTAATGGCTCTTAGGCTCCCATTAATGTTTAATTATAGTTGTATGGTCAACTATACATTTTTATACGGGGTCATTTGACTATTTAAAGTCATGTTTTCTCTCGAAAAACACTTTTAAGACTTCGTTAGCGTTTTAACGCATTATTTGGATCCGTTTTCTTTGGGAATTTTCCCACATGTTATTAGTGTGTAATTAAGGTATAAAAATATATTTATAACCCTAGTGAAGGTTATATACCTCCTAAGACAATTAAATACGTGTTTTTACGTTTTATGACTTTTACGCGTTTTCCTTTTTCTTTGGGTTTTACTTTCTTCACTATGATCTTAAGAACTTAATTAGCCTTAGAAAATCATAATTACACAATTAATTAACACATAAAGGTTGGGGTATTTCAATCTACCCCCCTTAAAAGAACTTTCTCCTCAAAGTTCCACAATTCCCATGCATCATTTAATTAGATTACATGGATTACTTTTACAACATAACTCTCACATCAACATACACCGGATGTAAACTTTCGGACTCATGGTCCGGATAACATAACAACCTTCAGACTCATAGGTCTGGATAATGTTTATTACACACATCATACAACATGTCTTAGCATGTATAACAATCAGAAATACCTTTTACATCTCTTCATGTGCTCTGTCTAACGACTACAGGACATCACAGTCCACGAGTCCCATGTCGAGTACATATACCGTGATTCCGTAGGTACCGGTCACGCTGGACACTTCCTGGTCCCCGGTCCTTTGGAAAATTCTAAACCATCACATACATTTTAACATATACTTCTCATGTCACCGGTCCGAAGACAAAGGCTCATACGTCCTCAGCTCGTGAGCAAGTAATACAAAAATACTCTTTACAAGGTTAAGTAGAACGAAATCCTTTATTTGAAAATACCATTTGAAAATACCATTTAAAAATTTGAAAATACCAATTGAAAATCCTTTTTGAAAACGCAATACAGCTCCAAGTCCAATTTATGCTAATTGCGTCTTTTCTTAACGTGATTATTTGTGACCACTTATAGGGAGCTTCAAGAGTCATCCAACCCTAATGTGATCAGCATCAGAGTTGAACTATCCTTCCACCCCAATTTGTGTTCGGCTTCCCTTGATCGCATGCAAACCAAGTTCCACCTCCCACTTCAATTTCACAACAACAACTAATTCAAACATTTACCATTTTTTATCTTTTAATCCCTCTAGTCATAATCACACCATCATCAACAGTTCAATTACTTCCATTTTCTGTTTCTTTAAAACATTCTAGTCATAATCACAAAACAATACATCTCCAAAGGATGGAACTCCGTCCATGAGTTATATTCAATTTGCCTCTAGTCACTTTCCTAGGGAATTATACCACTTCATACATCACAATGCTATATATCTATAATATATTTTTAATCAAAATCACAATACTACATCTGGTCTTAAGTAAATATATACTGTCAGGTTTTAGTTCCCCAGGAGTTTCTCTACTCCTTTACACTTGCTTCCACACACCAATGTTAACAATACATCTACACTTATAACAATGGTATTCGCATATTCTGTGCGCAATTAACACAATTAAACCATGAATGAATACTTATGTTTATGTAATATACACACCAATCATCAAAACAAAGTATTTTGTGCTATACACAACATCGTAACAAATTATTTTGTGCTATGCACAACATCGTTCACGTACACTTGTACGTAAACATTCGCTAAGCATTTATGCGCTCTACCCCCCTTAAAAGGGATTACGCCCACGTAATCGACCATATGTTATTACTTAACATTGGTTTAAAATGTTCTGCCGTCGTGAAGTGTTTTAAATTCCACATGGTTTATTTTACAATGCGTTCCGGTCAGAGGACCTCAACCATATTGACGGTTTAGTCCCTGCATCCAGAATTCTCATTGGAGTTTGTTTAACTCATAACCGGTTTTGGTTCAGGCCTGTGAGGCTTCTAGGAATAGATAATTCACCCTTTACTCGTATTCACTAGATATATTCAACTTTGAACCATGGCCCACTAGCTTCTGCTGCGCCACTCTGATAACTTTAGGGCTTAGTTAGCCCTTTTTTTTTATTCTTGATGTGTTGTACATCTCCCATTTATCCCTTCTATCTTGGGAATAACGGTTTCTCAATCGACGCGTGGTATCTCTTACCGTGTGCGAATTCGATGAGTTATAAATTTTCTATCCAGTTCTCGGATAATTTACTGTATACACATCCGTGTATCTTCGTGAGTATCCACTTGGTTTTTCCGACTTACTGTCGGTTGAGGTCGAGCTACTATCTAACGTGTAGTGCTCCCTCTGCTGTTCTCACATACAAGGTATATTCCATACCTGCATTCGGTATTCAGTGCTTCTTTAGTCACTGACTCATGACTATTTCTCTTGCGTCATGATTAACTATTTGACTCTGTACAACTACTCTTTCATTTGAATGACCTTGCATCTTCTATGCATCGGTCCTTATAACATTTATAAGTCTCATCCGCCTTTATTACGGTGGAATTTGTTTTTTTTTGTTTCGATTGCTGGTATATCCAACATTTTTCGTGTCTCTATCGCTCAAGGCCGCACGGTTGGTTTCTAGCTTTTCACTTAACTGGCTTGTGCCATATTTACCGGTGTGTTTACCAGTCTTCCGTATCTAGTACGGTTTGGCTATTTAGTAATGGGTACTATCATCCCAAGGCTTATTACTTCAGTTAACAAACTGATCCTTTGGGGATATACTTCCAGTTCCGCATGCAACTGCAATAGGAATGAACGTTGCCTTTTTCGTGAGATCCTTTGTCCCATGGTACAGGCTACTGGCTTTACTGCCCAGTCTACTCACCATTACTTACCTTCCATCTTCACTGAGTCTAACTCAGAATTCTGTTTGTTCTCCACATTATTTGCATATAATGGTCGTTTATTGCGCGCACCATGTCCTTTTTACTACGTGGTATTACTTTACATGGCGTCTGCTACTATGTTAGCTTATGCTCAGGTACTTACGCCAATCATACTATGACTCGCCACTTGCTTGGCTGATTACTGAATATGTTATTCCTTAAGTCATTATGCTCCTTGAGCGTTGTTCCATCTACATTTTATGTTGAACACACGTGGTGTTTGCTACTAAACTGACCACTCTTCCAGTCTTCCACAATTGCTATTAAGCTTCTTCCGCACACTGGTCCAGAAGATCACTCCATATACTCAAACTTTAATTTATCACATGAAAAAACTAAGATGTGTCGGTCTTAATATAAACCCGATCACACCATACACAAATCCCTCTAGCCCCGAATAATAATCAAGGTAGGAAAGCCTCTTATTAGGCTTGTGGGTGATTGTAATCCAAGAAGGAAAGACAACCAAACAGAGAGGAAATTAAATCAATTATAGATATCAACTCCCAAACACACGTGCACGACCGAACGCCCCGGATTCCTCCCCCCCTAATATATTTTAGTTAGAAGTTCCCTTATGGAACTTATCACATCATGACATCATATGGTGTTACAAACTTAGTCAAACAACAAGGGAGGTAACATCCCATTCGACATACATGAATAACAATAATCGTTAAATAACGACATACTAAAGGAACAACACCCATCGCACACAACCACATTACACAATTAACACATAGATAGCTGTAGTTAGAACGTTCCCATAGGTTGGGACGTTTAAATCTGAATACCGATCTCTTATGTGATCCTAAGGTCGGTTAACTACAGTTTAACACATATTCAAGGATAAACGGTATCGGAACAAAGTACGCCACATAATTGAATTACTGTAAACTCATTTCATGCTTTATCTTGCAAGGTGGCAAACATTCAGAAAATCAAGTTCGCATACAAGCCGGTGTAACCCGGTAGGACATAGGTTGCAAGAAAACCATACCATACACCATGGGTTACTTTACCGTGTCCCCGAGGATTCACTCCAACGCGTCGCCTCACGCTCCCCGGTAGTTTTCGAACAACTGGTAGTATTTCAAATGTTTTTATTAACATCACGATGATATGGTATGTAAGCTAATATTCCTCCGTACTTACCCCGTTGTCCCGTTATGTTAACTTACTTATGTGATCTAAAGTTCACAACTTACACATTCACTCTCACACTTGTTTATACTTCCAATGGCCTTTAAAGTCACCAAATAGGGCCTAATAATCATTTAAAACCATCCCCAATCAATTCCCATCATCATAAACAACACTTAAAAACACTTTCTGGACATTTTTAGACTCGTCCGGGTTTGTGTCCGGGGTTTACAAACCCGGACCAATCTCGGAAATCCATTCTGCTTTGTTTTTTGCATTGGTCCGGGTTTATTTACTTGTTTACAAACCCGGACCACATGCTAAAATGGGTTCTGGGATGTTTTTGAGGTGGCCCGGGTTTGTGTACTTGTTTACAAACCCGGACCATGTCTGTAGGTGTTTAAATTGATAGTTTTGACCTCTTTTCAACCCCTAATCATACCTAATCATTCCTTAAACCTTCCACATGTTTTCTACATTTTTAACACCTTAAAAACACTCAAAACCTCCTCAAATCATTGATCAAACTTACCACTCAATCCTTGATTAAATTCACACAGTTTGTGCTTAGAATTTCTGCACTAGCACACTGTTGTATTTTCAACATTCTCATGACAGATTACCACTTACTCTCAAACCATTTGACCTTTCCAAATTCATTCCTAGCACATTCATCTCTATTTCCTAATCTCACTCATTGTTGTCCAAGTCCCACACCTTAGCCACTCTCTAGTAAAATCCACACATCCGTACCACTCATTTGCTACAGATTTTTTTTTTCATCTCTCCAACCCATTCTCCATTTACCATTTCAAGGTTGTTCATCAACTCAACTCTACCCCATAAACACCTAAGCCCTCAATTTCACCAAGTCACCTTAAACACTTAGTTCTTCTAAAATTTTGCCATAGTTTCCCCATAAACCTAACATATCCAAATTCATCATCTTCATCACCTAAACCAAAACAACAACCACATTCATCCTTGATACTACCCACACACTTAGATCATCACATTTCCACAATAACATCAATTGCATTAATCTTAAATTCTTGGCTCTTAGGCCCTTAAATAACTTACTTAAACACTGAATTTCCTTCATATAATAGCAACACCTGCACTACACACAAGGCACTTACAACATCTATTTACACACTAATACAATCACAATCCCTTAAGGCGCAACACAAGCTTAAGGTAAGTTATTTACCTTAAGTTTTCTTTCAAGACTTTTCCTCCTCTTTACTTCTTGTTCAACAACCGGTTTTCAATGGGGTATTTGCTAATCTAATGACCAAGCAAAATTGAATACTAGTGAGCATTAAGAACTAATAAGGCTCTTGAATTAACACTTGTACTTAGAATATGGTTTAAGCACTAAAAATGGAAGGAATTACCTTATAACTTGCAAATAAGGATTAGGCAATCAAAGATAGATGTTCTCCCACCTCTTGAATACAAACAAGGCTAGAATGAAGAACAAAAATGGGGTTTAAAACAGGGCAAAAACGGTTACAAGAAAATGAAGGAGAGGATGATTTTTCTTGGTTTTCTTACCTTAGAGCAACAGGGAGTTGATTAGCTTCAAAAATGAGTGGTTTTCCCTTCAAAATGAGGTATACCCATGGAATTCGAATTCAGCCTTTGAAGGTTTTGAAGGGTGGAAAATAATCTCCAAGGTGAGGGGAGTATTATGGTGTAATTATTTTTCAATTTGGAGCTTGTATGACGGTAGAAAATAGAAGATGAAGATGGAGTTGAGAGGGGGTTTCAAATCGCCATTGCTGGAGCTTGGAGGAGGGAGGAGTTCTGATTTGAGAAGAAGAAACGTGAGGGAGGCTGAAGAAATGGAAGAGAGAGAAAAGGTATGTGTACTTTACTTTATTACTTTATTACTTTTACACTTTTGTCTTTTAGCTCATACAGAGGAGTTAGTAAAATAAGAGAGGGAGGTGGGTTAAAAACGTGTACACACAAGAAGAAGGGGAATCAGATTTTTAATTTAAAAAGTAGAGAGTATTTTACGCTTATTACAATTTACACCCCACAAGTTACCGTTTTTACACTATTCACTAATCCGGACCCGTTTTCCTGATTTTTTTGTTTCTTTAATTTTAATGGTTCTTAGGCTCCCATTAATGTTTAATTATAGTTGTATGGTCAACTATAATTTTTACGGGGTCATTTGACTATTTAAAGTCACATTTTCGTGTTTTCTTGAAAAACGTGCTTTAAGACTTCATTAGCGTTTTAACGCATTATTTGGATCAGTTTCTTCGGGAATTTTTCCACATGTTATTAGTGTGTAATTAGGGTATAAAATATATTTATAACCCTAGTGAAGGTTATATACCTCCTAAGACAATTAAATACGCGTTTTTACATTTTATGACTTTTACGCGTTTTCCTTTTTCTTTTGGTTTATTTTCTTCACCAATGATCTTAAGGACTTAATTAGCCTTAGAAAATCATAATTACACAATTAATTAACACATAAAGGTTTGGGGTATTTCAAAATTATTTTAGAACAGATTATAAAATGCATGGTCAAATGACCAACGTAACATAGTGCATAAAAACTGACCATAATTAATTCGAGTCAATTATTTAATAGTACATGCTTATTTTTGGAAGTTTAAACAGAAACAACGAGAAGCTTGAGGACTACTGTGTAACAGCTTAGAATGCTGCAGTATGATGTTTTAAAAGATACATTTAACAATAGCGTGAAGTAGCATAATCAAAAGACTAAAAGCTGCTGGAAACATGCATTATTTAGAAGTCTAAACGTTGCTGGAAACTTACTAATTAGAAGTATACCTTTAGGTTTATCCAATGCAAACTCAATAAATGTGATAAGATCATTCTCATTGGTGCACCCGTTGAAATTTTTTTGCTACAATGGAAAACCTGATTAAGACTTTTGAGTTACACAGGAAACCACCAAGCACAAAAAAGGCTATACATCCCTGTAGTGATTATACATTGAAGCCTATTCAAATTTTCATTTGTCCGAGTCTAGCTTCCTGCCAGTAAAGTTGAAATGCAATCTATACGACGAATACAATATCAAAAGGAACAAATTGATGGAAAACTAGCAATAGACAAAATAGAAAGCTTAAGCATAATAGAAAATTGTTGCTGATGCTATTAATTCTTGCTGATGTTGTTACTCGAAATCTAAGATATTTTTTTAAGTAAAATAAATGTACTGTTGGTTCTTGTTCCTATTTTGAGATGCTTCTAAATTGCTTCTGATATCTTTGGTGCAGCGTTCTTCATCTCCTAACTCTTCTTGAAAATTTCTCTGAAGCTCCATCTTATCATCTTCTCCATAGTCGAAACAACAGTTTGGCAAAGGTTGGTGCCCCTTCCTTCTCTTGTTTTTTCCTTAAGGTTGCAATCTTTAAATTGGTGTGCTGTTTGGAGAAAAGACATGAGGATAGAGAATGATAGTGATGTCCTTTTTCTACATGAAACAAGTGTTGTTGTTATGGGTATATGATTGATTGATATTATTTATCAGTTTGTCATATTATTATTACTAATGCCTGCATATATGGTAGAATCAATTATTGTTTACTTAAATAGTTTAGTTTTGTTCCAACAGCATTGCCATTATTCTTACAATCTGAAACAGATAAAAAATGTCATTCTCCCCGGTGTTTGCTCCTAATTGTTGTTGATGTTGTTACACTAAATCTAAGATATTTTTTTAGATCAAAAGAATTTCTACCATTGGTTCTTGTTCCTAATTTCAGCTGCTTCTAAATTGCTTCTAATATCTTTGCTGCAGTGTTCTTCATCTCCCAACTCTTCTTGATAAATATCGCTGAAGCTACATCTTATCATCCTTTCCACGGTCGAAGCAACAGTTTCTCAAAGGTTAGTGCTCTCTGGTCTCTTTTTTTTTCATTAAGGTTGCACCTGTATGACTAAAAATATTGATAAATTTCCTATATATTATGTCCATATGATCGTATCTGATGTGCATTTAACTAGCCACACTTAATGACTAACCCACCAGGGAATTTTTGTAACACCCCTACCGCTAATCCTCTAATTACCGCCTAATTCTCACGGTCCTAATCTAATCGCAGCGGAATAACCAAACCAGTGGCGGGGGGTAATACAACGCCATTAGCCGCCCAAACGACTAACAAGGCTTCAAAAACAATTAGTAACGGTCTGATAGTAAAGAAGTACCGAGTTACCATTAACCAACTACGATCACAACTTAACATTACTTGCAACCTTGTTCTCCACACCTAATTACAAAAGAGATTACCAAGTGCTAAGAGTTAATTCAAATTACAACCATTCTCAAGTTTAAACAAAAGTACTAAGAGTATCCAACCATCCATGTCTATCAAGTTTACATTTTCTTAAAATCTAAAAGGGTGTACTGTAACACCCCTCTCGATAAACACATAATAATCCCTCACGTAGCATAATTAAAGACGTCTTACAGCGGAAGAATAAACAACATTAACTCTCACTCGGGTGTCACCTGCCATTACTCACCCATGTGAGTAACGAAGCAGAGAAACTAAATCCATTAACCAAAATGAACAGCACCACTAAACTGCTGTGACAACGAGATAAATCCTATACATCACACTAAGTCCAAAAACCATAACCGTCGACAAGTGAGCATCTACCCAATCCCACACTTCGGCTTCGACGATGATCAGCAACCTGCAACAAGCCATAAAGGCTCAGTGATAAACGCTGAGTATGCGGGCCTGGACCCTATTGTGTAACACCCCTACCGTAATACTGTCATTACCGTCCAATCTCCTCGTGCTTTCAGATTCACGCCGCGGATACATACTTACATACGGTGGGTGATACAATGCCGTTAGTCACCCACGTGACTAATGCAGCTACTACTACTACAATACAACATCGGTCTGATGGACCGGAATCCCGAGTACTACACAACTACAATACGTACTCCATTTACCAATAAATACTACAATGTTCCATTCAACACTTTGCTCCTTTACCATACCATACATTACAATGTACATAACCAAGTTTACTAAATTCCTTATACAAATACAATACCTCTTTGAATACCACACATACTCACTATGAGTCTACATCTACCCATTCCTCACGTCTAAATACTTACAATGCATAAGGTGTACCCCCTTGGTACACTACTACTTCAAGACTACGAGTTCGATACTATTTCGTACAATCTGTACCATCACCGGTCTCTTATCGCGACCATGTCTGCTTCAGGTACCTGCACACTAAAAACATACCCCCTAGGGGGTCAGCTTTCGCTGCATATGATAACCGCATACCCGCGTACTAGCGAGGGTACGCCGACCACTTGGTCGAATACATGCAATTCATTTATTTCAAACATACATGCATACATGCTCTCATACACCATACTACAATACTTTACGCAAGGATACACACATACACTTCAATACATACAAGGAATACAATACAAGCCATCCAATTCATACTTACCTGCTTCCGAAATACACATACGCTTTACATACACAATACTTACGCAATACATACCCATTCCATACTCAATACATACATAATACCAGTAATGTTAGCTTCATTTGTCCACCCGGGTTAATCGGGTGGAGATTACTCTTTGCTCAGGGTCAATGACTTACACCAGCCAAGACCATTACTCATACAATACTTACTTTACTTACTACATACTCAAGTTAAGTCGTCGGGGACCTCCGGGCAGGGACTACACTGTCCCACCATCGGGCTTTACTTGGTTCACCAATCCAGGATGCTACCCATTTAAGGGGTTTAGGCCATGGACCAGCTTACGAACCAGGAATCGAATCCAACCTCTTGTGTCTCCTCATCCTCACGCGTGGCCGAAACTATATCGGACTTCTACTCATTCCAATTTACTCAATACTTACGTTAGGAGTTAGGTGGTTAGGAATTAGTAGAAGTCATTCACATTCAAGCCACACAATAAGTACATTACTCCCATACGCATACTCACAGGTACAATACAGTATACAAGTGCACTACGAGATACATACACACTTATCATCATCCATACATTTCATGAATTATACAAACTGATTGTTCAAGATAAGCATATCAAGAACAACCTAAAGCAAGCACAAGCAAGTGAAATATAGTCCGATTCATGCATTTATCTTATTTAGGTGATCAAATAAGCACACAAATGGGGTAACCAGGTTAGGATACAGAGCATGAAGAAATCATACCGTTCACCGTTGTACTTGTGTCCGACGTTCCTCCGGTGTTCACAAGTCAAATCCTATGATATGCATACAATCGAGTGATTAATCTAACTATCATTAACTTAACTCGACTACTCTTACGTTTCCTAATTCATACTTACTAAGTCCTTACACTTCTTATACTTGCAATTTGTTTACTTACTTTCCATTACTTTAAGTTTATCCCTTTTACTTACCATGGTGTTCTCATATATATATGTACATATGTATATGTGTATACATATATATATATATATATATAGATATATATAGATATATATATACATATATATATATATATATTATACGTATTATAGTTATACATTTTTTTTTGTAAGTTATGGGTCGACCGACCCACCGACCGACCCAACCCCTGGGTCGGTCCATTCCAGTAAGTTTATGTCCTCTGAAATCTCTCCCGACCAACCCAAACTATTCTGACCGACCCATACACCTCTGGGTCGGTCCGTTACAGAAGGCTTAAGTACCGTCGTCTAAGCTCCGACCGACCCACCGACCGACCCAACCTCTGGGTCGGTCGAAGTTAGAAGCTTCGACCTTCATGAATTTTTACCCGTCCGACCCACGGCCGACCCACGGCTCCTGGGTCGGTCCGTTCCAGATTGTTTATTTTTCGTTGTCTAAGCTCCGACCGACCCACCGACCGATCCAGCCTCTGGGTCGGTCGGTAGCAGAATGGTGCTACAGACCTATATTTTTCCTCCCCTTTCGTACCCATTTCTTCCCCAATCTTCCTACATGAAATCCCACATGTTTTAGCACCATCTAGGCTTCCTAAAACACCTTAATTAATCCACCAATTCTATTACTAAATCCATCAAACAACTTACTCACCTTCCTCACTTCTTTTCCAACACATGCAACCGTTTTGCTTTATTTATGCTATAGATTCTTAAGCCAACTTCCACCATCCAATACTTCCTCTACCAATGCCACTCCTAGCATCCCAAATACCTTTCCAAGCAAATACAATACCTATACCCAAGCCCAACATTCATTTCACTACATCTTGTTCTCTAATTTTTCCTAGTTTCTCCAACGCCTCTTGCTACAGATTCAATCTGTTTTCGACATGATTAATCACTCACAACTACTACCAAAACACACCTAGTTTTTGTCTCGGTTATTCCCTCTCCTTATACATCTAAGTCCTCTAATTTCCATACAAATTTGGGCAGAGGTTCCCCTATATTTTTAACATTGCCCACACATTGTTTCGGCTCACGAATGCCCACTTATACAACCTGTTTATTCAAGGCATCAATGCTCACATTTCAGCTCCATCACAACACAATAAATTTCCTGCACATACACATTTACTTCCCAATGTTCTACCCAAGCTTTTAAACATCTTTCAAAGGCCTCAAAACTTGTTACATTCTATTCCTCATTATACTACACCATACTAGTTACTCATCACCATATACATTACTCATTTTTACTACACAAAATCTGTTACACTACAACACATAAACCAACTCAAGGTAAGAGCATTTACCTTGTGATTCTAGTCTCTCTTTCTTTCTTTCCTTCCCTTCCTTTCTTTCCTTCTTGTTTTCGGTTTCAAATGGAGTTCACACTCCAATGCTACAGCCCATACCAACACACAAATTCTAACTTATAATTTCCTCCTTAAACTAGCCTAGGGTTTATACATGTTTAAGGTTTAAAAGAGTATTACCTTCAACCACTAAGTGGAGTACTTGGCTAGCAAGAGAGCAAGATTCCAGCACCAATGAAGAGACCAAAATCGGCTGGAACAACAAGACACCAACAAGGGCTCATTTGGAATTTTCGTTTTGCAAGTAGGGGCTGGAAGAAGATGGAGTTTCAAGATTATTTTTACCTCAAAACATCAGGGAGAAGGAGGAGCTTCCAATGGCGGACTCAAACCTTCAAATGGAGAATATCCATGGAGATGAAAGTAGTGGTTTTCGATTTTTGAAAGGGGGAAGGTGTTCTCCTTGGCAAGGGGATTTCAATGGTGTAATTTTTATAGATTTGGAGAAGTTTAAAGCCTTCAACATGAGGGAGAGAAGAGAGAGTTGTAGAGGGCTCTACAAAATCGCCATTGATGGCTGTGGGGAGAGAAGAAAAATGAGAGAGAGGAGGGAAACGTGAGAGAGAGGGAGAGAGAGGGGGAGTAGGAGAGAGGACTCACTTTTCCCTTTTTACTTATTGTTTGTCTTTTAGAAAATGAGAGGAGAATTAATAAGTGAGAGTCTATTTGACCCGCTTAAAGTCGCGTTTTCTCGGTTTCCTCGAAAAACGCGCTTTAAGGTTCGTTTGTGCTTTTAATCCATTTTATGATCCGTTTTCGTCGGGATTTGTTCCCATATATTATTTAGGCCTTATTAAGCCTCTAGAATCCATATAATACGCTAACCGAGGTCTCATGCTCCTATGGTTATTTTAACGCTTATTTAGCGTTTTTCACTTTTTAAGCGTTTCTTTATTTCTTTCTGATTTATTTTTCCTTACCAAAATTTCTTAGGCATTTTTTTAGGCCCTTAAATACATATTAGGATAATCTTAGTCCCTATATTTAAGTTCGGGGTATTTCAATCTACCCCCCTTAAGAACTTTGTCCTCAAAGATGCCCAAGGTTATAAGATTACGATACTTGCTCATTCTTACATGTCTAATGCCAAAGTCATACATTCTTCCTCCTTACTGATTCTCAAATCCATTACTCAAGGTTTCTACTTTCCATACCATACCAATGTACATCATGACTCGAATCCGCATTACTACCAACCATCCAGTTCCTTATTACAAAATCTAAACATACATACAGTGCAAAGCTATCCCCAAAGCAATGCAATACACATTACAATCCCACAGGCACTCAGGTCATCTAGACACGGGACTCCTCTATGTCCCGTTGCCCTTGGTTGGAATAATACAACATGCTACACTACCATCTTCTCCGGTATAAGCTTCTAACCAAATCTTTATTCTTAGTCTAAGGAAAATCCTTCCCAACAGCTAATTAGAAAACTTTCTAAAGCATACAACTCCCAATTCCAATTTATAGCTTCAAGAATCGTTCGACCCTGATGTGATCAGCACCAGTGTTGAACTATCTTTCCACCCCAATTTGTGTTCAGTTTCCCTTGATCTGATCAGGATCAAGTTCGACTTCCCACATTAGATTCAAACAAACAAATAATTTAATTGTATTCATTTTCTATCTTTTTACTCTTTCTAGTCGTGATTACGAATTCATACTTCTCCAAAGGATGGAATCAGTCCATCAATCATCCTCAATCTACTTCCCAAACCTTGTTTGAGATTCAATACCTAGGTGTTAATTTCATCAATCTTCTCTACTCTCATCCATTACTCTCTATTATCTCTCATATTCTAACTAAGGAGTACAATACTTATGAAATTCGGTTGTCCTCAATTTACTTCCAATATCATTCTTACGAATACACCACTCATGAGCTACATTCCTTTACTACTCATAATCAATTCGTACTACTTCCTTAGGAGCTACAATACTTGTGGAACTCCGTCCACTACTCATTCTCAATTCCTCACTACAATCACCTAGGGAAATTGAAATACCCCAAACCTTGGTATGTTGTTTAAACATTTAAATATGGTATATTAAGACTAAAAAGAGTCTTAGAAACATTAGTAAACAATTTAAACCATAGAAAACATAAATAAATGCCTTAAAGTCAATTAGGGCTAAAATGTGCGCTAAGCTTGGGATAAGCTTGGTTAAGACCTAGTGAGCTTACCAAGACCTTATTTATATACTAATGAACATATTAAACCAATTACCAAAGAAAACCAAGCTTGAAAACAAGTTAAAACACAAAATGTGCTTTAAGGAGTCTTAAAGCACATTTTTGAAAAATTGTCTTGCAAATGAGTTTTGAATGGCTAAATGTCCATCATTACTCTTTAATTAATATGTGTACTACTTAGTATCACATTGGAAGTCTATATCAAAGGGAAATCAAAAATTTCACATCTATGTGCCTTGTTGTAGTGAATAGTAACTAAAATAAGCAAGTTTATAACATAAGTCAAATAAGTAAGTTAATTGGTCAACAAGGACTAAAATACCCCTAAGAACATTAAGGGGGCCAGTTTTCTTAGTGGTGAGTCACCACTCTTGTTAGCTTGTTAAACAAATAAAGAGTAACAACTTAAGTTACTATTTGCTTTAACATGTAAATATCTCCTAAAAGTAAACTCAACTTCATTCTCTCATTTCCCTCTTCATTTCCACGTCTTCAACCTCTCTTCTTCATTCTCTATTCACGGTTTTGCAATAGTACCACACATAACTCCATCTTTGACCTCTTATATCTCCTAGCTCACTTTGCCAAATCAAAAACTAAGACTACCATTCTCTTTGTCTCATCAAGCTCTTCAACTTCATCCTTTCAAAACTTCAAGAGCTCCATTTTGGTGCCAAGAGGAATCTCCATGGAAGGAGCTTGAGCTCATCTTTTCACATATATTGTTCCTTTGCTTCTAGGTAAGGAAACTCAAAGAAAAACTCCACTTCCTTCATGTTTTTATGTTGTCCAAAAATCACCACTAATGGTGCCCTTACCTTACTTTGTTTTAGCTTCATTTGAATCTTCCAAGGGCTTGGTGGAGTCCTCTCTTGCTACATATCCAAACCCTCTTTTGTATCCAAGGTAAAACATACATCTAAATGTTCTAAGACAATATGTGTATTTAGGGTTTACAATGAGATGAAGCTTAAAGCTTGAGTACTCATTATATTGTTTGTATATTGTTAGAAGTTGACAAGGAAAATAAACATCCTTACCGATTTTAATCAAGAAAACAAGAAAGAAGTTGTGAGGAAAAGAGGTAAATGTGCTAACCTAATATAGTTTAGTGTCTTAGGAGAAATGAGCTTATATTGTTTATTAAAACTACTTAAAGAGCCAATGGTGAATGACTTAGTAAAATGTTCTCATGGAGACTAGTAAAAGGGCATATGTGTGTTGAGTGTATTTGCAGGTCAAGGCAAATATATTGGAAATTCAGTGTTTATGGTTTGTGCAATTTAAGGGCCTAAGAGCCATGTTATTTAAGGGCCTAAGTGCCAAGCAATTTAAATAATGCACTATATTGTGATGTGTAGTGTAAATTTGGTGAAGTTTTGTGTATAAGAATGCTCTTGATGGATTTAAGTGTTCTTGAATGTTTAATGGTGAAAACAACGTGTTTTGGCTTGGTAATGTTCTAGGAGAACCCATGTCGAAATTTAGATAATGTATAAGAAGTTTTAGGTTTTAAAATGAGTTTTGGGAAGTAAGGAAGTGTTTGAAAGGTTAAGTGTTCTACTAGTGAATGAAACATGCATTAAGGTATTCTAAGATGTAAAAAGACTTAGGCAATGTTTTAGAGGATTTAAAATGCAAGTGAGTGAGTGTTTTGGGATACTTCAAGATCATGGTGAGATTGTATTTAGGACTTGTGCAATGTTGGTGAATAAGGAAGAAGTGATTTGTTGCATGGAGGAGCTATAAACTTGTAGAGATATTCAAGGAGTTTGGTTAGGAAGAAAATATGCTTGGGAGATGATGTTGTAGTGGTGGGAAAACATTTGGGAATAGTGGAAGTTATAGGTATGAAACACCACATAGAAACTTAGTGAGGAACATTATAAGTGTAAACCCTTTTATAAGAATTTGTGTAATGCTTGAGGAGGATTTTAGTGAATGATTTAAGGAGTTTAATGGAGGTCTTGAGGTGTGTTTGAAGTGCCCAAATAAGGTTAGAACATACTAGGATATATGTGGGGAAGTTTGGAGTTAAATGGGCAATTAAAATTAAGGGCCTGGAGCAGACCGACCTTGGGGACCGGACCTGCAAGGTCGGTCGAGCCCTTTACCCTGCGAGAAATGGTTTCTGGAATGGACCGACCTTGGGGACGGACTTACAAGGTCGGTCAGGCATGAATTTTTAGTAAGGATTGAGTCTCTGGAATAGACTGACCTTGGGACCGGACTTACAAGGTCGGTCATGTCTAAATTTTTGTACGTAAGTGAGTCTCGGGAATCGACCGATCTTGCGACCGGACTTGCCAAGATCGGTCAGGCCTGAATTTTCAAAGGAAAGAAACTTTCGGGAATAGACCGAACTTGCGACCGAACTTGCAAGGTCGGTCGGAGTAGAATTTTTAACGGTAATGTGCTCTAGAATGGACCGACCTTGTGTAAGGTCGGTCGGTAAGTTCGGTCGGACCAAAACTTGTTTAAAAAAAAAAAGAAGAGTGGCTTAAGTAGTTAACCCTAAGGGGTATAATGTAGGTAATCAAGGATAAGTTGGGCATTAAAACATGTCATAAAACCATGCAAAATACTTAGTAAATTTGAAATTAAGTAAGTTAATTAACCGACATTCTTAATTATGTATAGGAGTGGCCTACGGTGAAAATCAATCGAAGCTAGGACCGAGGTATGGTTTTCTTGCAGTCTGTTGCCTACCGGTTTACACCGGCTTGTGTGTTGTTTGTTTTTCTGTATGTTTACAACCTTGTAAGACTTAATTCATGTAATGAGTTTACAGTTGTTTATATTATTGTGATGTTATGACGTGACCCATTTCCCTTGTGTGTGTCGAACTTGACTTACCACTTGCTTGTGAATTGTTTGTTAAGTTCCACTGTTGAACTTCTAACAAGTGCTAACTGGGGAGTGAGGAATCCGGTTGTCCGGTCATGCATGTAAGTTTAAGAGTAGATATCTGTATCAGATTGACTCTTATGTTGTTAAGATTGTTCTCCCTTATTTGGCGTTCGATCTCCCGCTAGCTTCCTCCAAAGCTTACCTATTCTGACTTATGATCGGTTTAGTGGGAACATGTGTTTGTGTGGTGTGTTCGGGTCACAATATCCGAACCATCTGTGACTTAAGTTACTCGTTAGACTAACAGAACGGTAATGAGTGTGTGTAACAAGCTTAACATGAGAGTGAACCATTCTCTAGGCTTCTTATGTTGATTAACCTTCTTGGTTTGCTGTTGTGGAAGTGTACCCACTATGTATGTGATGTTGTGCTATGCAATATTGTTGCTATGCCATATGTATATGTTATGTGTTAAAATGAATGCCATGTCATCATGACAAATAGTTGCGCATATCCCGGTAGCCGATGGGCTGCGCTTTAACCATACCAGCCAAGGGTTGCTGACCCCCTCGGGGGCTCCATATTTTTACTGCAGGATGAGGATCGAGGAAGCGGAATGGCTATAGATTCTAGGCTGCAGAATTACTTTTGGTTATTTGGATGTTGAGCCGAGGATGCGTCTGTGCTCCCGTGGCGTTATATTTTGGTATTGTTGGTGTTACAGTGACGATCGTTACAGTGACAGTGGAGTTTATGTGTACAGTTTTCAGTGACGGTTTGTATTAAATACTCGGTATGTTGGTTATGTATATATGGATGTTGTTACCTAATGCTCGCGAGTCTGATCATCAGACCGGTACACTTGTATTTATTCTGCCTTGTCAACCACGTGGGTGGTTGACGGCGTTGTAGCACCGAATCGTTTAGTTATTATTTAGTTGTTTTTCCGCTGCGATTTCAGTTATTGTTAAATGATTAGTAGGGGTGTTACAGAAATCAATTTCCTCTAGGTTCTATATCGGTTTTATACCGACTCATGCTATGGTATTTGCATCTCTCGTGCCTAATTACTACGATTTCGATATGAATGAATACTTATGTTTATTTAACATAGACATCAATCATCAATTCGTTTCTCATTTGTGCTATGCACATTATCGTTTATGTGTTTTCTTCATGAAACTTGTACTAAGCGGTTTTCGCTCTACCCCCCCCCCCCCCCCCTTAAAAGGGATTACGCCCACGTAATCTCCCATATGTTAAAATTACACAATGGTTTACTCGATTTGGGCAATCTAAAGCGTTTAGCTTCACTACGGTATACTATACAATATGCTCTGGTCAAAGGGTCTTAACCATGCCAATGGTTTAGTCTTTGCACCGAGGATTCCTATATGAGTTTATTTAACTCATAATTAATTCGGTCCTAGCCTATTAGGCTTCAAGGCATTAATAGCACTTCTATTATACTTACTAGGTATATTATCTCCTGAATGTTATATATGCGGTTATGGCATTAAGTTTTATAAACCATGTTTTGACCACATAAAATTATACAATGTTACGTTAATACCTTATACCCTATGGTATAACAGTTTATATTCCATTTGACATTATAATATATGGTTTTACAACTCACACTTAATTGCCGCTAGGGCATGCATTTATACACTTATATTTCTTCATTTCCCATATAGTTTTCATTATTACAATGTAACCACATATATTCTATAATGTAACATATACCTTATTATATATCATTTTAACTTAGTAGTTAATATAACCTATGGTTATATTTTACCAAAAATACCGAACAGCCCCTTGGGCTTTTTCTTAATTATTTCCAACACATTATAATTCCTTATAATTACATTCTTGCCACATATATTTCATAAGTTTCATATAGATTATATTATATGGTTTTAACGTTCATTATTTGCATAACCTATAGTTTTTATATTGTTTATTTCCAACAGACCACCAGCGGTTTGAAATCCTTTTCTTTTCCGCCCCAATATTCTCTCTTATTACATATTGACCACACTTTATATAATATACTTCCTATATGTCACAAAACTATATATTATACACTTTTCTTCATAAAATCATTTATTTAATTCTAAAAATTCCCAAACTTTATACTTATCATCTAAACTATTATATTAACCAATTTAACCCCATATTTTCGGAAATTATGTTGTGATACCCCAATAGTTTGTAAATTCCATATTTAAGTTGTAACATTACTATAAGTTCACATTTTAATTACTTATGTAATTAATTTTGGTCAAAGCTTCCCTCATGGTCTATATTAACCCGTTGACCACTAGTTTGACCATAGTTTCAATAAATTATAGTTTTGACCCCTTTATTTTCAGAAATTACATTTTTGACCCCAAACCTAACAAACTTTATAAAATTCATTTTAATAGTTTTAAAAGCATAGTTTTCGGCTATACCCTATATTTAGCCTCTAAATTTATTTTACTTACAATCTAACCCCACATTGTTTTCGGTTTTATTTATTAAATTCTAAACTTTGTTTTAAACTTAATAAAACAATAAATTAAATAGCCTAAAGTACATGGCTTGTTACAAACCTAATATATAATTTAAATTACTTAATAATGTCATAAAAGACTTTAACAACCCACAGCTTTGGTGTATGTTTTTCATAGTGTTTCTAAAATTATGTCTTAGCCTCTAAATTAATTCCCATGACACAAAATGTCCTTTAAACATTAGGTTAACTAACTAAATATGTTATACAACATTATAATACATAGTTTTGCCACAAAAACCCTTATAAGCTCACGGTTTACATTACACTTACCCATATATTTTAATAATTTATGTTTTAACCCCCTTAAATTCATTCCTTGACCTTATAGGTCATTTAAACACCAACTAACTAACCAAAAATGTTATTAATTATTTTAACACATGGTTAGGTATTATAAAACCCATACTACCCACGGTTTCCATCATATGTGTATTGAATGGTATGAAAACTTTATACTAAATATATTTAATATACTTACTTGATTTTTTGAGGATTTAAATTAGCCAAATACCAAACAATATTATAATACACACTTATTTAATTAAATACTCCTTTAGCTCTCGGTTATAAACATAAATACATTTTAATCAAATTTTGCACATTAATCTCACTTGTACACTTAATTAAGCCATTTTGACCTAGAATCCCCACGGTCTTATTACATACATATACCAATGATATGAAAAACTTTATAATATACTAGTTTAGTACACTCACTTGGTTTAGGAGCAATTAACAAAACCAACAGCAATCATGCTCACAGCTGCTTTAGTAAAATAGTCTTAGGTTAGTTTTTGAACCTTAATCCATATACACACTCACTAGTGTATCTTTAGAGTAGTAGTTTAGCTTACTTGCTATTTTTTTCTCACACACTTGGCTTCCACCATTTTGTAGAATTCTTTCCAAACTTCAAAAGCCTTGCGGCAGTTCATATTTGCAACAAGGAAGATAGGCATTAGTCCTCTAATATTAGTGGCTAGATTAGGTATTTTACTAGCTTAAATTAAGCATGTAGTTACCTTGAATGTGGAGACTATCCAAGGCATGGAAGTGCCTGAGTTATGGAGCCAAAAGAGGTGTCAAAACACCATTCCAAACAGAAGAGAAATACAGTAATGACTTGTGAGGATATGGCCATGAGTTACCTTGTTATTAAAGGCTTAAATGGAGTTTCTAGCACACCATAAAGAAGCACTAAAAGAAGAGACACCTCCACTGATTTCCTACGTAAAGAAAGAAAAGAAACAGCTTGGAGAAGTGAAGGAAGAAACCGGGAATGGAAGAAGAGAATAATCATAAGTTAAAGCATGGTTCTCACCAAGACATGAGCCAGCTGAATCTCCCTCCTTCCTTCTGTTTTCCAGCCGTGAAATACCCCCTTCCTTAGCAGCATATACCATCTGAATGGGTGGGTGAAAACTCATGAAAACTAGCTCAAAAGAAAGAGGGGAAGGAGATGGAGAGTTTGGACTAACATATGACATGAGAGCTTACCATATTCACCATGAGTTCACCCTTGGACCTGGCTGTTACTTACGGTGGAAGACAAGGAGAAGGGAGGATTTGGAGCGTTCTCCTCATAGCTGGAAGAAGATAAGGCAGAAGATGAGTTCTTCTACGGTAGAAAAAAAAGAACTTAAATAAACAATGACTTAATGAAGGTTCATAACAGTAGGCTAGATATTTTTGGTGGCATCTGATTAAGGAGATAAGGAAGGGGCTGGGGGTAATACCACTTACGGCTGGGAAGGAAACAAAAACAAGGAACAAATTGTCTTATAAAGTAAAGTAGTATAATTTAGTGCAAGGTGAGTCACAAATTTGACTTAGATGTACGCTGGGAGGTTACCTACTGAAGAGGGAAAGACCCATGTGGCTTCCGTAAAGCTGCCAAGGTAGAAAGAAAAGTGAACTTGCTTTATTTAGTTAAATGATATACTTAACCTTATTTTATCAAGGTATATTTGAATCATATGTTTACCCATGTGTGGCCGGTTAATGGCTGGGGAAAGAGGCCCTTATTTATCGGAAATAAATGGTCAAGGTCAAAGGATGACCATTGGCCATGATTTATTTTAGGAATATAAGTGGTATTTTGGGTACTATTCACCCAAAATCACTCATTTTAATTTTATTTTAAAACTTTGATTTAGACTTTATAATATAGTCTATCATGACACATTAAGGTTATAAAGAATGTAATATGGTTCTTAAATGGCATAAAACCCATACTTTTGAAGTTATACACAAAAACGTGCTTTAAGGTGTTTTAGTGCACATTTTGTGTTAAAGCTTGTTTTTAAGCTTAGTTTTCTTTGGTAATGGTCTTATTATATCCATTACGTGATTACTAAACTTAGAAATTTGATTTGGAATCAAACGGAGGTCACATGACCTTTAAAGCTTGTTTAGAGCACATTTTGCTCTGAGTGACTTTTAAGCATATTAATGCTTGTTATTGATGTTGGAGTACTGTCCAACAGCGTCATTACGTTAATTAATATGTTAATATGCTTAGGAAGAAATTTTAGGTCCTAAGGAGTTCATTTGGGCATATATTTTCCCTAAACAGTCAAAGGGTGCAAAATGTGCTTTATGTTCACCATTGTTGTTGTTGTTGTTTTTTTAATTGATTTTTAAGGCATGTTTAGGCCTTAATTTAATTGATTAAACATTTAATCAATTTTTAATTAATTAGGGGTATTTCATGTACCATATGGTACACCGGCTAATCAAAAACTTCCAGCCATGTACAACTCGGTACACCAATCAAAATCACTAATCTATCACAAGTATGCATCCCAGTCATTTTCCGACCATCAACCATTTCGAGTACCTGCAATAAAAACAGTGCCCCAAGAGGCTCAGCAAAACATGCTGGTATGAAATTCGCATACCCCGGGTGCTAACGGGGGTACACCAAGTAATTGGTCGCCTGCATGGAGTTCGTTTTATTTAAAACATCATGCTAAGATAGATAACTTCATAAGCATGCATATCGACAATCATGCAAGCATACCATATAAGCAAGGCATAAGTTTCACAATTCATCAATCAATATTCACATCTCAATCGAACTTCACACTTGGTTAGCCCAATTTCCATCCGGGTTAATCGGATGTTATTATTTCTTTACTCAAGATCATTAACTCACACAAGCCAAGATCTTTTCTCAATCAATTATCCTTCTCTGAATAATTCTCAAGTCAAGTCGGTATGACCTCCAGGCAGGGACAAGACTATCCCACCACCGGGCTTAAGGTTGGCTTACCTCCCCGGGTTGCTACCCATTTAAGGGGTTTGGACCACGGTTGGAGGGTTAGGCCAGGATTCGGTTAACAATCTCTCTTGTTGCCTCATCCTCACGCGTGGCCAAAACTATATCGGGCTTCTCATAAACTCCAATTTATCAAATTCTCTAAGTTAGCAAGGTCACCAAGTTAGGGAGTTAGCGAGAGGCCCACAATCATCCAATCAAGGTCTTCACAACCAATCAATCAAACACTTCAACTTTCAATCACAACTTTCAAGTTCAGCCACAACTCAATTAAGGCATAATATTCACAAGATAGTAAGAAGTGCAATAAACCATTTACATGCATTTATCTTGATTAGGTGTTGGCACATAAACACACAAACAAACAAGCCGAGGTAGCCTCGGTAGCATACAGGGCATGAAAAAATCATACCGTTCACCGTCGTACTCGGACTTCCGATTTCCCTTTGAGGTTCAACTATTCGAGTCCTATAACATACATGGAATCGTACGGTTAATTATCTATTATTCACCTAACTCGTTCCTTCATTAATGTTTCCCGATTTACAATTACTAATTCCTTACAACTCGTACTTAATCACACAAGTCATTTACTTCTCATTATTTCTTAAGCTTGTTTTCTTAGGTTCTTATGTGCATATATTTTTCTTCTCACCATCATTATTCTCCTAATGGTTTACTACTTAAGCCCCACATTTTTTAAATTTGACCCGACCGACCTAACCAAGGGTCGGTCCCCTGGGTCGGTTGAAGTCAGTAGATATCCGGCTTGGAATTTTAACTCGATCGACCCAACCATGGGTCAATCCCTTGGGTCGGTCAAAGTCAGAAACATTCGGGTTGGGAAATTTTAACTCGACCGACCCAGCGTTGGGTCGGTCCCCTAGGTCGTTCGAAGTCAGAAAGCACTCGGTTTGGAAATTTTAACTCGACCGACCCAGCCTTGGGTCGTCCCCTGGGTCGGTCGAAGTCAGACCCATTTTCCAAGTGCTTAGCTTACTCAAATCCTTTCCACAAGTATTCTAGCATGTGTTAACATCATTTTGGCACTTTAAAATCCCCCTAATTCATCCACCAAACTCATACTCAACTTCTTGATTGATTTACACAATTTCCTCTTAGTTCTCCTAGAAGTTGTAAGTGCAGTTTTTGTTCCTTCTTATTTTCTATCTCAATGATTCACCACTAATGCCATTCTACCTTTACAACTTGCATTATTTTCTTTGCCCACATTATACCCATCTACACAATCCTCTTTAATCTAGTTTCCTAGGTGATTAACTACCCAAGTTCAACACTAAAACACTACTAATCAACCTAGGTTATTTCTACTCATTAAGCACCAAAGTCTTCTAGTTTCCTACAGAAATTTTGACAGAGGTACCCTACAATTCTAAGTATTCCAAAAGCATTATTTAGCTCATTCACATCACTTCACACCATGTTCATTATATACATTATAAACACAAGATTCTAAACCCTAACCACATATTTAATTCCAGCACTATTACAATCTACTTCCCTTGGCTTCCAAGCCTTTAATCATCATTTAAACATCACTAAAACAACTAAATCTGAAATACCCCTACTTAGTTAAACATTGTTTAAACATATAATTAATTGAATTAAGGCCTAAACATGCCTTAAAAACAAATTAAGCACAACAATATTCATCAGAAAGCAAGAATAACACCCTTTGACCTTTTAGGGTGAAAATATACCCAAATGAACTCCTTAGGACCTAAAATTTTGTCCTAAGCCTTATAACTCATAAGCTTCCTTAAAGCACATTTTTGTGAGATTGTCTCCAAAATGAGTTTTGTTCGATTTTAGGGTCTTGAATACCCTTAAATATACTAATGTGACATAATGTACCACATTAACATGTCTAATTATAAGTTTTAAAAAAAAACAGAAATATGTGCTTTGGGTTGTGAATAGTAACCAAATGGTGCAAATAACACTTAAATCTCTTACTCTAGTCAATGGTCAATATTTTCTCTTGACCTTGACCTCCATTGCCGATTAAATGAAGGCTGTTTCCTTAAGTTACTGGCCGGTTCCAAATTAAAGAACATGACTCATCATGTTACTTTATTAAAGTAAGAAAAGTACACCTTTATCATATTAATTCATTAACCTTATCTCCTTCCACCTAATCTGATCACTCTCGCCAGCTTAGGATATTGCTTCAGCCTTAGGAAAGCTCTCCAAAAACATCTAGCAAGTCTCATCTTGACATTGACCAACTAAAGACCTAGTCCTTTTATTAACCGGTTTTCATTTCTTTTCTTCACTACCTATCTCCTCCTCAGCCGTAAGCCTCTCAACCCTCTCCTTGCTGCTTCCTTCACCGTGAGCTACCACCCAGCCTCCATAGCCAATATCTCAAGCTCAAGGTAAGCTTCCGTGGCTTAAAGATGACCATTCTTCTCCTCTCTTCTCCTCTCTTCAATGAGCTCATTTGTTCTGATTTTTATCCAGAAAACTAGGCTGTAATGGCGTGTAAACTGAAGGAGATTCTCGGCTGGAACTAGGAGAAGAAATGGAAGCAAACTTAGGTGACTTCTTAAGGTAAAAATCTGCATGGAAGCTAGCCTAGTCACTCCTTTCCTTTCCGGTTATTTTTCTAGTTTTTCCCCAGTTCATACCTTGCTTTCTTTATGTAAAAACCAGTGGTCAATACTCAGCTTTGTGAAGGAGCAAGATCCAAGCAAAACTTCCTTGTTTTACCATTTTTCGGTAAGAAAAAAAATCTACCCATTTATACTCCTTGTTCTATCGGCTAGGATGCTGGAATAAGGGTGGTTTTAACACTTTGTTTTGCCCACCAAGAACAGGCGTGAATAGCCATAATAATCAGCTCCAAAGCAAGGTAAAAATCTTGCCTTTTCCTAGCTTAAACCAGCCCTTAATAACCTTGCTTTACATGGCTAACATATGTTCTTGTTCTTGCATGATATGCTGCTGAAAAACCCATTGGAAACTTTCCATACAAACCGTAAGAAAACAGACCCAAGAACATCTATACCAAAGTGAGTATTTTACTCCTAATGATGTATTTATACAAAACTAAGTGTTTAGTGCTTCAAAAACTAATTAAATCTTGTGTTAATAATAGGCCGAGGGAGTTAAGGAGGGTTTGGTGTGCCTTATGACTCAACTTGGTAAGAAAACCTTACCTTATAACATATTATGGCTTTTATAAAATTTTGTTACATATATATATGTAAGCCGTGGGGTTTAAAGGGTTAAAACAATTTAATGGTGTATAAATCTGTCTTATAATTTTTTGGTAGGTTTATGTAACACCCCTCTCAATAATCACGATATAATCTCTCACGTAGCAATAAATAAAACGTCTCGCAGCGGAAAAACAAATAACCATTACAAAACTCACTCGGGTGTCACCGGCCGTTACTCGTCCATGCGAGCAACGCAGCCAAACTACATCCAACTTCCAATACAAATAAACTGCTAACCGCAGTGATAACGAGAAACTCCTATACATCACACTAAGTCCATAAACCATAAACATCGACAAGTGAGCGTCTACCTAATCCTGAATACACAACCTTACCATCATACAATTCACCATCTTCATTGCTATACAACATCTCCAAGTGTGGTGACAAAAGTAACACTCCAATTACCCTGTTCCTGCTCTTCAGCTCTGACAATGATCAACAACCTGTAATGGTGTTGTATCAGCGATAGACGCTGAGTATGCCGGGCCTGGACCCTAATGGTCACTTGTCATTTTAACCATCTTATTATTAGATTGGTTTCATGCTTTTCCTTTTTACAGTTATAATCAAAACTGAAGCATAAATGTATAATATACATAATCAACCATCCAGATATCCATAAACATTTAACCATCCATCCAATCCAAACATTCATTTAATATTCCATACAACATTTATATATCGAACGTATCGAGTAATAACAATATAATGTACAATGTACATTCGCCGTAGCGTACAGTTTTCATATTTAGTTTACCTTAGCCTTGTAGGCTCCATCCATCCATCAACACACATAAAATAACCACAAGTATAACCAATGAACAACAAAGCGAAACAACAAGAATAATAAACAAGTATTAAGTCTCGTCCATGGTATTGTTCGCCACTGTATAAGTCTCAATTGTTTTAGTTGTTCAGTTATACCTAGTGACAATGTCTCGTTAAAACGACATGTCTCTAGTTACCCATATATTATGGCGGGTCACCCACGGCAGTAGCCACTCCAACGGTAGAGTCTCCGACCAACGAGCCATTCTAGCTCACGGGAAATTTTCTTGATACTTACGGACGTACGCGGACATCCTGGTATCGTTTTTGTGATCACAGCGCGCACCAAGAGCCACATCCTCTTGGCTTTACTTCCATTCCATTAATTAATTAATTATACCATCGCATCGCATTACCAAATTTTCTAACACAGCAGACTAAGGTCATTAGTCCAATCCGGAGTTTGTAAACTCGGGACCCAGTGTTAGATACAAGAGCAGCGTATAGAAAGGCCAATGCTCTGTATAAAAGTCTCAGATAATATGTATATGTTATTATCATAGTGCTACAACGTTTTATTTACGTTCCTTATATTTCATATAAGATAGCACCATAGCCGCTAGTTCGTTTTATAAGATTGTTCTTACCCTATTTCCGACTATTTACGCAAACACTGCGAACAATAGTCACATCACACCTGACTTGTTATCTCTTATGTGAGAATTCAAGTAGGACTTTCTGTAGCTCTGATGAGAGATTTCGAATAGATGGAGTAACGAGCTCTGTATTATGTGATGTGTGACTAGGTATAAAACCGACTGTTTGAATGCGATGAATGGATCGGCATGAGACCGATGTGTAATCTACTAGAAGAGAATACTCTAGGTGTTTGTATGAATAATAATAAGTCAAAGAGGAAACAAGATTGAAATGAATAAACAAGTGATTGATTGAATTTGACGTGGGAAGTTGAACTTGATCCTGGTCCGATCAAGGGAAACCAAACACAAATTGAGGTGAGAGATAGTTCAACACTGACGCTGACCACATCAGGGTTGAATGATTCTCGAAACTTCCTACAAGTGGACACAGATATGAATGGAAATTGGAATTTAAGCGTCACTCGAAGAGCCGTGGACCGTGGAGTCCTTCGTTCTGATCAAACCGGTGTGTCTGCGAGTGACATCACCCAGAGAGCCGTGGACCGCAGAGCCCTTTTGTCATTAGACCGGCGTGTCTGTGGGTGACTAAGGAAATAAGGTGACTGCCCGAGGAGCCGTGGACCGCAGTGTCCTTCGTTGTGATCAAACCGGTGTGTCCGTGGGTAGTAGACGTTGGCTGGGGTTGGGGATCGTCAAGTCCTGGTCTTTAAGACTGCTTCCCTGTGAACTGTCAACGTTAACTATATGTGCACACATACATGTGGAATAATGTGTGGGTATCCTCGCGAGATACCAACATGTAGATAGGGATGCGTGGAGTATCCCTTGCGAACACCTTTGAGTACTTTATGAGATTTGCACCTTGTCTAGTGCTGTGTACCATGAGATTTGCACCTTGTCTAGTGCTGTGTACCATGAGATTTGCACCTTGTCTAGTGCTGTGTACCATGAGATTTGCACCTTGTCTAGTGCTGTGTACCTTGAGTTTTGCACCTTGTCTAGTGCTGTGTACAATGAGGTTGTACCTGGTTGAATATTTATATAGTACCGCGGAGTACTTTTGGTTGATGAGTTAGATGTGCACCTTGTTTAGTGCTGTGATATGAATGACTTTTACCATGAGTTTGGTTATTTGGTATATGCTGTATGTATAGACAAGGTTTGAACCTGGTGGGAGTTACTCCCTAGCAATGGACTGTTTGGTTACTTAGTGGAACTTGATTCCTTAGGTGAACTGTAGAGGATTAAGGACTTCGGGACGAAGCCTTTTTAAGGGGGGTAGACTGAAATACCCCTAACCTTTAAAATATAATTAAATGATCTATTAATGATCTAAGATGATTATTAAACATCTAAATATTATTGGGGAACAATCTAAAAGATCTCAACAAGGCAAAACGCGCCTTAAGATCGGTAAAGCCAAAAATGTGCTTTAAAACACCATAAAGATTGTGTGACCTCAAATAGGATCCAAAGTGGATTCCTAAGTATTATAATGAATCAAGGAACACAATAAAACCATTCTCAAGGAGAACTAAGCTCAGGAACATCCTGTGACACAAAAATGTGCGCTAAAACTCCTTAAAGCACGTTTTTGTGAGATTGCCTTTTAAATTGATTTTTAATGGGCTTAAAAATTATAATTATCCTTAAATATGATATTTAATCATATAATATCATATTAAGAATTTAATTCCAGAAATTTACGAATTTTTACAAATTTAATATTAAAATATTAATAAAACCCTAAAGTGGGGCCCGCATGAGTCAATATTGACCAAGCATGGTCAATGGTCAATAAATTGACCCACTTGGACCATGGCAGCCGGCTGGCTACAGGAGAGGAGGCTGCATAATTCCTTGATTGACAATAATGCTACCTAATGCAAGACTTTTCCAAAAATAATGTTACTTTTACATTATTTCAAATTTTATCAATCATTCCCACTTCCTCCTTCCTTCCTTGTCCGATTTCTCTCATCCCAGCCGAGCTCCTCCTTCCTCTCAAGCTCCCAAAGCTTGCTCTTGAACATGGAAGGCAAACCTAGCTCCTAAGTCATTAATGTAAGTGATTTAATGTCATTTTTAGCTCTTTTTCTTCATCTCTTCACCACCAACACCTAAAATTCGTGGCTCATCTATTCCTATGGCTTATTCTCAGTGTTCTAAGGTTAGAACAAGAGCTAAACTCGGTTGAGACCAGTAGAGGGACCAAGGTTGTTCAAATCTACATTTTAAGGTAAAAATGTGCTTTAAGCTCATAACTTTTGATTCCTTTCGAGTTTGGCTGTGAAATTTTGGTCATAGACTCATCTTCTTCCCCTTTTCACGTGGGATCTGTTGGTTAGCCATTTGGAGCAAGGGTGACCGAGATCCAAGAGAAATACTCTCTTTTAAGGCATTTTTCCAAGGTAAAACCTAATAACAAGGTAGGATTTCGAGATCTAACTATTTCCTATGTCAATATAGTAGATCTAACACCTTGTGGTGTGTTTGGTTCAGGTCGAAAATACCTAGAACTTCCCTTGCATTTTTAAGGTGATTTTTGCCTTAAATCTTACATTAATTATTCCTTATGGTTAAGCTCATGCTTGGAGTGTAACCATATCTTGTTTTTGTGTATTAAACATGTCTAAATCAAGTGGTGAATTTTCCTACAAGTGACCGAGCCCATACAAGGATAAATCAAGGTATAAACACCTTAAACTTATGATTTTTGTAATTTTTAAGTATATATATGTACATGGCCGAGAGTGAAACTTCAAATATAGGTCATATTGACCTAAAAATGGAAAAAAATGGCTAAGATAAATTAAGCTAGTCATTTAAGAGATTTAATTAACATAATGGTCAAATTATGACATTATGTGGAAAAATAATTAAATGGAAGTGAGGCCGTGAGTATATATGATATTTTGAGACATTTATTGTGTAATTTATTTTTCAAGTTCAAGGTTGTAATAAGGCCATGTTATTAGGCCATTTTAATTTAAGTTTATAAGCTTATTTAGTTTTATTTATGCTTATAATTAAAATTGGGGCCAATTCGTAATTATTGAGAAAATAAAAAGCCGTGGGCTTAATTTAGAGAAATTTAGGATTTTTAAATGAATTTAATAAAATTATAACATTTTATAAAGTTTTGGGTCAAAATTGTAAAAATAGAAAAGTATAGGCTATTATTTGTAATTACCGAAAAGTTGGTTCCCATTTGGTATTAGGAGTCAAAGTTGACTATATAGGAGACTTTGACCAAGTTTAGAAAATTTAAGAAATTAAAATACTACCTTATAATAAGATACTTATTAAATTGTAAAAGATTTATAAGTCTTGGGGTAGTAATGTAATTACCGAAACTTAAGGGTGCTAAATGGAGTTTAGTAAAGTCCTTAGGTTATTAGGAATTTTTAGAAGTTGATTTGGGTAAATTTGGAGTTTATATGAATTATCTAGGTATATTATAAGATATTTCATAACATTGTTACACATGGGTAACATATGTGGTAAAACCGAGATTTAGAGAAAGTATAAGGTTAATAATGATATTTATAACCTTTTGGTATGGTTTGGTAATTTTTGGAATTATATATAAGGTTTTGTGAAGATATATGTATAATATATGGTTTTGGTGATATTAGAAACTATAAGTTATAAGATGGAGTAAATTGGTGAATATAGAAAGTTAAGTGGTGGAAATTAAATTCAAATAGACCATGGGGTCTGTTCGGTATTTTGGAGAAAATATAACCATAGGTTATAATTATATTAAGGAATAAGGATTATAATATAAGGTATATATTATAAGTGTAACAATGGATTATATTTTGGGGTTGATTTATAAGTTATGGAAATATAGTGGAGAATAGTTAATACCGAAAGTTTTAAGGGCTATTTGGTATTTTATAACAATATATAACTATAGGTCATAATTGTTTTAATGACTTAAATGTAATAATTGTTATATAACCATAATATAACATTATATAAATTATGTGGTGGATTTTGTAAATATTTGAGAATTATAGGTGCTGTTCGAAAATATTAATATTTTTGAATGAAATTTATAATATGGTTTTAATGTTATAAGAATTATAACATTTATAATATAAGAGGTATTCATTAAAAAGAATGAATATATGTTATAATGACTTACCATATAATGAATAGTCCTATAATGCATATATATAAATAAATATATGTTATGGTGTGGAAAGTATAATATAGTTCAATAACTATATATTACCACAATTAAAATGATATGAGATGAAGGGAAAAGAATTGTAAACATTAGATTGGAATTCTAATGTTAGGAGTAGACATGAAATAATAAGAACTTATATAGTTCATGGCATTTATATATGAATTATACTCCTTTAAACTTGGGAAAACAAACCTTAGAAAATAATCTAAGGTGAGATGTATAATACATGGTAAGAATTATACATGCAATATCGAAACAAACTATACAATATACAAGGTATATTAAGTTACATGCGATAACAAGTTCAAACGTTAAGTATATTAATATACGAGGAAACTACGCATGTAATGTAATGTCTTTCCTAATCCTGAATTAAACTGAAAACCCGTCAAACATGACAGTTATATACGGGGATGAATAGGGATAGGTTAATAACGGTACGGGGTGCCGTAGGGTATTGTAATATGAGATGCTGATGCATAGTGTGATGCATATTGCTAGATTGTTAGAGGCGTCTCGAGGATCTCCAGAGAATTAGCTGATTCATACTCCACCGTAATACTTCCAGGGTGAACGGTATGTTATTTATGTGGCTTGATTGTCTCTGAGGATTTCCTCAGTTCAGACATTGTGTGAAAATCTGTGATAAGATTGAAGTCTGCTTGTGTGAATTAATATGCCTGGGTTGTGTATTAATGCTGCTTTATTATTATTACTGTTGTACGATAACAGTATTGTTCGTATATATGAACATATTATAAAACGAACTAGCGGCAATGATGCTATCTTATATGTGTAATATAAGGAACGTAAGTAAAACGTTGTAGCATTAGATAATAAGATATATATAATATCTGGAAATTGTATACGGAGCACTGGCCTCTCTAACGCCGCTCTCGTATCTAGCACTGGATCCCGAGTCGACATACTCAGGATTAGACTGTGACCTTAGTCTGCTGAGCTAGGAAAAATATATGGTAAAGCGATGCGATGGTATAAATAAAGTTATCAAAAGAATGTGGTTCTTACTGTAAATTGTGATCCATTAATGATACTAGGATACCGTGTGGTAACCGAAAGTATCTGGATAAATTTCCAACGGACTACAGATGGTCTGTCGGTCGGAGACTCTACCGCTGGAGTGGCTACTGCCATGGGTGACCCGCCATGGTGATGGGTAATTTAAAGACACGTCCTTCTAACGAGACGTTGTCATTAGACATAACTGAACAATACGAACGACTGTGTTAGCTCGTACATTAGGCGAACATTGTTTGGGCTTGTATGCCGAAGACGAGAGTTTATTCTCATTATAATTCTCATTGTTTCGCCTTGTTGTTCATTGGTTGTGCTTTGTGGTTATGTGTGGTATGTTGGTGGATTTGTTTGAACGAGCCATTGTGCTCATATGTGTGTGTTGTGAACTGGTTGTGGCGAGTCGCTGTACTCACGTGTGGTTTTGGTGGATTGTTTGGTCGTAGTGAGTCGCTGTACTCATTATGAACTATTAAGTGTGGTTGGAATGGAGTCTCTGTACTCATATAGGCGTTGTAACGCTTTCAGTGATTATTACGATGCGATGTGTGAAACCGAGGGCTTGTTTGTTATTTGAGTTTACTGCACTATATATTGTTGCTTTACAGTTTATCAATAAACTACTTGCATGAAAAAGAACTGCATGCTCTCGACCAAATAACTGAGGGTCCGAGGGGGCATGACGGTCATGTAGTAACATACTCAGCAGGGGCTGATTCCATACCACAAAACCATTTTTGCAGTATGCAGCTTCCGGTGTCAGCAAAGAGAGGACGCCTGGGTAGTTTAATTACAGTTGTTTAAATATGCATTGTTGCATTTGATACGAACTTAGAAACGTGTATAGGATTGGATACTTAGAATGCTCACTGTGAATGTATTTTTAATGGTTTTGGAAAGTTAGATCTATCTCTTGTTGTCACTGCGAGAAAATGTTTCGTATGTAAGAATATATCAGGAAGCACGTTATTACTCGTATGGGCGAGTAAGAACGGTGACACCAGTAATTGATTCGTTGAGATTACCGCTGCGATTTGTTAAATAAGATGTTTAGGAGCCTTTTAGAGTAGGGTGTTACACCAGGCCAAGTGCAAAATGGTCACGTCATGTGACATGCACAAAATGTAAGCAAAGGGGGCACAACTCGAGAACATGTTTAGGCCAGACTAATAGGGGAGATGGTCAAGGTGAGGGTATCATTACTGTTGGAGAAGTTGGTGATGGAACTAGTTCAAGGGGAAAGAAGAGGAAATGGAACAAAGAAACAACATCTACATCAAAGGAGATCCAGGGAAAGAGAATGAAGACGCGGTCAAGTGGTGGTACGTATCTTGCATTTGTCTAGTGGCTTGTGAAGTTGTCTTTGAATTATGAATATATCATCTTTTTACTGTTTTAGCTGTCTGAAATTTGTTTAGTAGCTGATGAACTTGTATCTTCTTTAGTGGCTGGTGAAGTTGTCTTTGAATTATGAATATATAATCTTTTTACTATTTTAGCTGTCTGAAATTTGTTTAGTAGCTGATGAACTTGTATCTTCTTTAGTGGCTGGTGAACTTGTACTTGTTTAGCCATTTTTAACATCTGTTTTTAGCACCTAAAAGAGATACCAACATGCTATACTCCACTTCTGATCTGTCTTGTTGGTTTTTCAGGCAAGTGAAGACTGTAACAATCACTACTGAAGTAGTTGGGTAGCAGTGATGGCTCTGATTTTGAAGACTACAACAAGACCATTATTTTGATTTCGGAGTTCTTTTGAAATGTCTTAGTAATTCTTATTAGCAGTGATGGCTCTGATGAAATGGAAAATATTGTTATTCTGAGTGAACTTGATTAGCACTGATGGCTCTGATATTGTTATTTTGTGTTTTATGCTAGACAGCTTGATGTAATGGCAAATATTGTTATTCCTGTAGCTGGTCTCAACTGTTATATTGGCGAGTTGGGCTATTTAGCCTACAAGCCCTGTTTTAGTTACATTAATAAGCTGTTAATTTGTTTTTTCATTATCTAGAGTAGTTAAGATTCTTAGAGATTTTCTAGCAAAGCAGTTTATATCTTCTGTTTTTATATAAGCTTTAGAAACGATAAGATTGAAATCATGTAACACTTCTTCTTTATTGATGAACACAAAAATGCAGCTTACACAAAACCCACGCTTTACACCTTCACAATCTTAATGCTGCTTACACAAAATTCACACTTTACACTTTCACAATCCTAGTATTCTAAGATGGTATCAGAGCTACAAGAAGTTTAATTCAGAAGAATTACAGTCATGACAGACGGCACTGGAAAGGGGAAGGCAGATGTGAATTCTGCTTCAGGAACCGCAAATTCAGTCATAGATGTGAACGATCCAATCTTCGTTCACGCTGCAGAATACCCGGGGCTGAATCTTGTTCAGAAGTTCGAAGGCACCGGCTTCCTTGGTTGGAGGTTTGACATGGTGACCGCTCTGAAAACAAAAAACAAGTACAATTTCGTTACGGGAAAGGTTAAGAAGCCTGATGAATCAGATTTAATACGGTACTCAGCTTGGGAAAGAGCGAATTCACTTGTTGTTAGATGACTGAAGAATTCGCTTGGTGGCAGTGTGCTCGAGAGTGTTCGTTTCATGGATGATCCCAAAGACATATGGGATTCACTCAGTTCCAGGTACCAACATAGTAATCTAGCTGTTATTCATGCTTTAAAGCGGGAACTAGCAGAAGTTAAACATAGCGATGAGTCAGTGGCTGAATATTTTAACAAGCTAAAAAGGGTTTGGGGAGAGTTAGAATAAGCCAAACCACCAGATTTCTGCACTTGTAACAATTGCACTTGTAACATCAACAAGTCCATTAGAAAAGCCATAGACGAGGAAAACCTGATCCACTTTTTAATGGGGCTTAACAGAAAGTATCTATCCGTCAGAGGGCAGATATTGGCATTATCAGAACCACCAAGTTTGGAGAAGGCTTTCTCCTTGGTCATACAAGAAGAGGAACAAGGGGAAAGCAGGTTTCATCAGAAGAAGCCACATCCTTTTACAGTCACAGGCAAGTGCAGGCAGGAAAACCCACAAGATTCAAAAACAACAGAATCGAAACAGACAGAAAGAAGATTACCTGCACTTACTGTAAAAAGGCCGGTCATCTTAGCGAGCAGTGTTACCAGAAGTTACAGTGTAACTATTGCAAGAAAAACGGGCATGTCGAAGCAGATTGCTTCCACTTACATGGCAGGGAAAACATTCTTTCTCGAAAGAAAAGAAGTTTCGCCAACAATGTAAAGTCAGAGGAACAAGGAGAACAAAGCGAACCCTCAAGCTCAGACAGTGGGTTCACGGCAAAGCAAATGCAACAGCTTTCGAAAATGATCAGAAGCGCAACCATGAAATCAGAGGATTTGAGCTATAGCAATTTTTCAGGTAATCAAACTTTAGAGTTTTGCCTTACCAGTTCCCGAAATTTGTTCGAAGGGAAGTGGATAATTGATTCAGGATCCACTGACCATATTACCGGAATTAAATCTGCTTTTGAAACCCTAAGGGTTTTGCGTAATGGAAAAAATGTACTCTTAGTCTTACCAGATGGAACTCCATATAAGGTAAATCTGGTTGGTGATATTCGGTTGAGCAATCGGCTGCTGCTGAGAGGAGTTCTTTTCGTTCTAGAATTCCGATTCAATTTACTCTCAGTGAAGAAGGTTGTAGAACACTATGGCTGCGCTCTGATTTTCTACCGTGGTATTTGTTTTCTACAGGACCAGTCGACAGGGATGAATAATGTTTTTGGGCAGGAGTTTCACGGTCTGTATGTTCTGGACTTATCGGAGGCAAATGAAGCAAAGGCGGGGCGAGCTCTCTCAAGCGTGGACCAGGACGATGTTGTCTTGGGCCTACCGATAGCAAGCGAACTGGGCCGTATCAACTCACAGCAGTGTCGGGTTGAGGGCGTGAATAAGCAGAGCCCGATTTCTTTTTGTAATAAGGCCACCAACTCAGAAGTGGGCCGTAGTTTCTTTATTTCTCCTAAGGCTAAGGCAGTACACATCAAACTTGGGCATGTACCTTTTCGAAAACTTGTTTCAATGGGTTTGATTAAACAGTCAGATTTTTCTGTTGATTATGCTTGTGATATCTGCTACAAGAGTAGGGCTCAGCGTTTACCGTTTGATGATTCGTTTATAAAAACTAAGCGTGCTTTTGAAATGATCCATGTCGATGTGTGGGGCCCGTTTAAAGTTGAAACGCACAACAGATATAAGTATTTTGTTTGTTTTGTGGATGATTTTACAAGAACCACTTGGGTGAATCTTTTGAGGCAAAAGAGTATGGCTTGGGAAGCAGTAGTTAATTTCATCACCATGGTAGAACGGCAATTTGATGCAAGAGTTAAAATTGTACGGTCCGATAATGCAAAGGAACTGGGAAGTTCTAATGACGGGAATAGTTTCTTTACTGCAAAAGGAATCATTCATCAAACTACTTGTGCGCATACGCCTTAGCAGAATGCAGTGGTAGAAAGAAAGCACAAGTAAAATCTTGAAACAGCCAGAGCTTTACTTTTCCAGTCTAATATTTCTCTTGCTTATTGGGGAGAATGCATTTTACACGCAGTCTATTTGATCAATCGATTGTCGTCCAAGGTGTTGGGAGGAGAGTCTCCATTTGCTCTTTTACATGGGGGTAAGGTTCATTATGATAACATTAAGCGTTTTGGCTGCCTGTGTTACAAGATGATTGTTCCTAGAGACAGTAAGTTCAGTCCTAGAGGAGAGACATGTGTTTATGTTGGTGAAGCGCCACGGAAAAAGGGACACAAGGTCTTAGGGCTTAACTCCCACATTGTGGAGGTTTGCAGAGATGTACGTTTTCATATGGATGTTTTTCCTTTTGCTAGCACGTTGCAAGCTGAGCGACCTTCTATTCTGAATTCCGATACTGCGCCTATCCTTTTTGATGAAGAACCACCAGCACCAGCATCACAGGAGAGTCCAACTGAAAACCCTGTGGATCCAGTTGTGCCGGTTCGTCGTTCCACTAGAGAGTCACATAGACCCAGTTATTTGACTAATTTTGTCTGTAACAGTGCTTTCAGAGATGTTCTCGATGACAGGGTTTACCGAAGTGAAGATTCTACTGTCAATCTTATCACGGGCTATGAAAGTCTTACTGATCTTACACCAGCAACTTGTGTGGCACTGTTGTCTAATACTCAGGTTGGTTCTTCTGTTGATATGAAGGAGCCTCTGCATTATAAAGACGCCTCTCAGCACGCTCATTGGAGAAAGGCTATGGATGATGAGTTGCAGGCTCTTGAACGGAATGCAACATGGACAATTGTTGATTTACCACGTGGCAAGAAGGTGGTTGGTTGCAAGTGGGTTTATAGGGTTAAGATCAAGTCTGATGGTACTCTCGAAAGGTATAAGGCAAGGCTAGTTGCCAAAGGCTTTACCCAGCGCCATGGGTTAGATTATACTGAGACTTTTTCACCTGTTGTTAAGCTTACAACAATCTGTGCTCTCATTGTTGTCGCTCTCAACAAGGGATGGGTCATTAATCAGCTTGATGTGAATAACGCTTTTCTTCATGGTGATTTAGATGAGGAAGTCTACATGCGTATTCCGGACGGCCTTGCGGTGCCTGGTAAAAACAAAGCCTGTCTGTTAAAAAATCTTTATATGGACTTAAACAGGCTTCCAGACAGTGGTTTTCTAAGTTGGCCAGTTTTCTTTATACCCTTTCTTTCCAACAATCTAAGAATGATTACTCTTTGTTTTACAAAGACACATCCAATGGAAGAATGTTTCTCGCCGTCTACGTGGATGATATTCTGGTTGTGGGAGCTTGTCAAGAGGAGATCAATCAGATCAAACATGCTTTGGATCTCTCTTTTAAAATTAAAGACCTGGGATCGCTTCATTATTTCTTGGGCATTGAGTTCCTTCCTACCAAAGAAGGTTATATTTTGTCTCAACGCAAATATTGTGAGGACCTCGTTGAAGAATTTGAGTGTCACAAGCGGCGTGTTGCGCAAGGACCCATGATAGTGGGCAAACCTTTGTTGGCAGATGAAGGGAATCTTTTATCAGATCCTACTGTCTATCGACGGCTTGTTGGCAAACTTAATTATTTGTCTAACACACGACCCGACATCAGTTTTGTTGTACAAAATCTGAGTCAATTTATGCAGCGTCCTACAGACACTCACATGGAGGCCGCACTTCATACCCTTTGTTATATCAGAGGGACGAAAAATTATGGTCTCATGCTCACTGGTGGAGGAACTTCCTCTTTAAAACTTGTTGCTTATTATGATTCTGACTGGGCTGCTTGTCCTAATACCAGAAAATCCGTTTCTGGATACTATATTTTCTTGGGTCTTAGTCCTATTTCTTGGAAGACTAAGAAACAAGGTTCTGTTTCTCTCTCCAGCGCAGAAGTAGAGTATCGTTCCCTCCGTCGGGTTACTGCAGAACTCACGTGGCTTACCCGCTTATTGTCTGAACTTTGTGTCGATAATATAGTTCTAATTCCAGTCAAGTGTGATAATCAGTCTGCCATCCATATTGCTCGCAACCCTGTTTTCCATGAGCGAACGAAGCATATTGAAATAGATTGTCACTTTGTTCGTGAACAGATACAACGAGGTCTGGTTGATGTTGTTTATACCCCATCTTCTACACAGTTGGCCGACATGTTAACCAAGGTACTGCCAGGTACAAGATATCAGCAGTAACTTCCATTAATGGGGATGCGCGACACACACGACTCCAAGCCTTGCTAAACAAGTTTATCTATGGCTTGCGGGGGGTATTGGGGAGTTGGGCTATTTAGCCCACAAGCCCTGTTTTAGTTACATTAATAAGCTGTTAATTTGTTTCTTCATTATCTAGAGTAGTTGAGATTTTTAGAGATTTTCTAGCAAAGCAGTTTATATCTTCTGTTTTTATATAAGCTTTAGAAACGGTAAGATTGAAATCATGTAACACTTCTTCTTTATTGATGAACACAAAAATGCCGCTTACACAAAACCCACGCTTTACACCTTCACAATCTTAATGTTGCTTACACAAAATTCACACTTTACACTTTCACAATCCTAGTATTCTAAGATGTTACTTGATGCAATGCTATATTTGTTGTTACACAACTACTGTTAGACAGCTGCTGTTAGACCATTAAAATTATGAGTGAACTTGATGGTGCACAGTTGTATATGTTGCACAACTACTAATAGACAACTCCTGTTAGACAACTTCTGTTATGATTCAGTCTTCCTCTCTCTCCCATATTTGTCAATTCCATTCAAAGTGAATACGTTTGATTGAGCACAAAGGCTGCATCTGAAAGAAACGAAAACTTGTTCATTGTTTTGCATTGTACTGTTAGTGTGTTGTGTAAGTCTACTGGAAGGGGTAAGAATCGAAAAACTGGTGGTTAATAACCCTACAACTCCCTGGCAATGACAACAGTTTTGATTCAATTTGATCTTGATTTCAATAATAGTACATCACAGGGGAATCATCTAGT